>JAQGCF010000207.1:0-12158 GCA_034699405.1 Hermanniella punctulata | reverse complement strand
TTAATCTCAAAATTGGTTTTATAGACGTATTGGTGGGCCTGTATGTTGATGTTAGTGGGCCTCATGCTCTTTATGGCCGCATTTATCAAGTGCTGTGCAGTGCACACACCCAGTTCTAACCCGAAAAAGCGACCCGCGCTTAGACTAACGGACACATTGCGAAGACCGGCCGATACACTCAGACGGAAGGTTTGTTGAGAACATTTACATTTCATTCATTACAATCCTATGTGAACTCAGGTGTGAACTCTATTCATACCAAAAATATATAATAAAATAATGTTAATAAACAGTGAATTGAATATCAATCCATTCAAACATAGCTCTCAATTCATTTTGCAATACGTTTTTTGCCTTAAATTCACTCAAAAACATTGCATTGCATTGCATTACAGTGCGAACAATGACTTCTAATAATTTTCAATCAAACAGTCACTAAACTATTCAAGTATTTTCCTGTTTTAGTTCTTTTTTTATGTATACTCTTTTCTCTCTGTGCCTTTTTTTCCTATGCAATTATATCCTGTTTAATGCCTACACATATTCCAGCCGTTCCTTCATTTCAATACCTGTTTTCAAATGGCAAACAGAAATGCGAAAAAAGTATCTAAACTTATATCAGTTGTTATTGCGTTTCGATTCCCGTTTAATGTTAGTGTCATTTCCAACTCTTGCATGACTACCCAATTATTATCGCAGCCTTGAATTCAATGGCTTTTTTTGTGTAAAAATCTTTCCGAACATTGATTTCTAAAATATACAAATTACAGATTTTCTTAAATAATTTATATACTTATTACCAGTGCTCTAATGATTGTGCAGTTATGGCATTGAGTTTTCAAACACTGTATTCATTAGTTACTTATTGTAGTCCATGAGGTAATGCTTTTTTTACACAAATAGCACAAAAATTTTAGGGCTAAATAAGTTTGACATTCAAATGAATTTATAATAACTTTTTTCATAAAATTGCATAAAAAAAGTTTTTTTTATCAATTGATTGAATTTTTTTTGTTTGAAATATTTTTTTTATTCATTTTTTTGAATTAAATTCTAAACTATTATTAACTGAATTAGAGTCGAGAGCGCTCACAGAACTCCCGCAATCGTGAGGCTCGTATACACCAACAACAACAGCAGCCATTGTCTCCAACAGCAAACCAGACATCTCTGCAAACAGCACCGGCAGGTTCTTTGCAAATGCAAGTCAATCCTCACGCGCCGCCAACACTAGTAGTTGCGTTACCGCCGACAGGTTCGCATTTAGACCCTCCGCCTCCATATACTGGTCCGCGACCTACAGCTCCGCCCCTATTAGCCGGTCCTTCGCACGGCTACGGCGAAGGTCGCGGCCATTACAACCGTAACGGACAAACAAATGTGCCAACAAATGTGAAACCTATGGGCAATGGAAGACCTAATGACAGTTCTAACCCCAAAACTAATAACAGTAAACACCGTAACAGTGAGCTGGAGATGAAGCCCCGGCGCTCGTGATGTTAGCATTTATTATTGCAATTAATTAATTGATTTACACTTTAAATGAATTGGATTTTAGTTTACTTTTTATGCGAAAAAAACAAAAACTCAAAACATTTCAAAATTCAAAGTTTAAGCGAAGAGTTGTTTGAAAAACCGATTGAAGAGATTATGTGATCACCGATGATGTTAACTCTATTGATCTGTCGTCGGATTAATTAAAAACTTTATAATTCAGTGTTTTTTTTATTTGTTTTTAATTGGAGTTAAAAACAAATGTTTTTGGAAAGAAATGTTGGTTTTATTGGACGCACGAATTCTAAGTAAACAGTTTTTTCTGGAAATTGTTTTAGATTTTCGGACAATTGTTTAGCAAAATAATTGAAAACGTTTTTATAATAATATTATTTATCGTTTAATTGCTATTAATTAATACAAAAAAAGTATGCGAATAGTAATTGAAAATTAAGTCAAAAATTAGAGCAAATATTGAGTGAGGAAACGATACAATAGTTTGTATGCATTTGAATCCATACAAGACTTTCTTTTATTTAATTTCTTTTCATTTGAAATACTCTTATTTGTAATAAGTGTTAATAATTTTGGTGCAAATATTGTTAATAATTGTCAACACTTTTGCGATCATTAATCAAATGACAACATTTGTCTACTCTTTATATTCTATTAATAATAATTACCAAAAATATATTAATTATACAATAATTTATAATTAGCTTTAATTGTGTTTTGTTTCCCAAAAAATACTTTAAACAGAAAGACATTACAATTATTATACATCTGTTTAGTACTACAAAAACACAACACATTTTAGATAACTATTCTCTTCACCAAAATATTGTTTCAAAAATTACATTTTGATTATGTTTTTTGGTTAGAAAACAGTTCAACAAAAAAAGCTATAATTAAACCAAAGTTTATTTAAACTCTAAACTAAAATATTTCACACGAGTAGTATTTTCAGTTAACTCTATTTATTAATAGAATATTTATTTCTACTTATATTTTGTTTGTTTAATATCTGAAATAAGTTTATTTTATACACAAAACTATAGTGAAATTCACGACTCATTTAGAGTTTGAGTGAGTTCTCTCGCATTTGGATTCAATACAAATATATCTCTAAGTTTTATGTCATAGATTTGCACCACTAGTCAGTCATTTGTTTCTCAAAATCATTATTTGTTCATAAAATTAAATATAAAAATCCAATAAATTGTATAAAAAACTCTGTTTTTTGTTCTCTTTAAGAAATTTCTTCTTTAATATCAATAATAAACAATTGTTTTATATTTAATTCCAAAGAATTTCTCCCAAAACGGATCTCTTTGTAATTTTTCTCGATTTTGTACTACAACTCAAAAATAATAATAAAAATAAATTATTTATAATTGAATTAATGTTTAGAAATATTTTGATTCAATAAAAACACTTTCAGCACAATAGAGAAGTGCAAACAATAGGAATGCGTTAGTCTTTTCACTCTATATTATAGTAATCATTGTTTGATATCTTAAGATCGGAGAAGTTTTTCCTAGACTTTCACCTCCAGTGTTGTCACACAATTCTTGCATGAATTCATTGTTTCGCTTTTCAAATCCCTGTTCTCACGACTTTAGTTCAACTCATTCACACATAACTCCATAACTCCTTCGCGTAAAACAATTTCTATAGTTTTTTATATTATTTTCTTGAATTTACGCCTCCATTGGCTTCAATTAAGGCTCCAAATGATTTTCAAATCCCTATTGTGATTGTTTATCTCATTCCTCAGTCACTATACCATACCATATCACACCACTCAATAACATACCATTGCTTTTAAGTTATTTAAGTTTAAACTCAAAAAAAAACTCTACAGAGAATAGAAATGCAATTAAATTGTAAATTAAGTTAAGAATAAAAGTATGTTTGAGTGGAATAATGGTATCGATAATAATAGTTATCATTAATGCAATTATAGTTGAATTATACTCTAAATTAAATACAACTTATAATTTAAAAGGTTATAAAAACTCAAAGTAATTACTTTTAAACTAAAGCATAGCTTAGATTAAACCTAAAACTTAATTTAAGAGAACTTTTACTACATTTGCGTTTTTGAAGTTCTCTTTTATATTAATTGTGTTTTTAGCAAAGATAACGTAACGACACTTCACACGCGATTTTTATCTATTAGAGCCTAATTTGGTCGAAAACTTTGCGCTTAAGATAAGACATCTTAATTTATATGCAAATACCCCTGTTTTAGGGAATACCCAATTCAAATGTTTGAGACAAATATTGTGATTATTTTGGATTTTATTAATATATGTCAAAATTTTTCATAGTTTGATACTCTATGTGTTATTATCAGAATGAAGTCTCGATTCTAGTTTGACAAAATTCTCTCCTGAATATGCGGTCTCTACACAGAAACTGTTATTCATAATACCGGGTAATTTCTATCTCTAAAGAGATTTCAAATTTATTTAAATTAAATTCAAATTTCGGTTAAAATGCTTCTTATTTTTCTCACATAATGATTAATATAATTACATTAAATCATTGGATTATTTCAAAGTCATATTATTATTGAAGTTTTTAATAACTTACTTAACCATTGAATACACACAGTGTACAAATACTGTAGTGGTAATTGTTAAGCGAATATATTCAAGGTTTTAAAACTACAATTTAAAATGAATTTTTAAAATCTTAAATGTGTTTTATTTTTTGTGAACTAAAGAAAGATTAATGAATTTATTTGGTATAGGAGTTAACGCCCCAAACAAAAATCAATTCAAAATCATTTATTTGAAAAGTGTTACTCGTTTTTCAAATAAATAATACCAAAATCACATTTATATCAATAAAAATAATTAGAAATTCATACAAAACATATTAATAATTTATATCTTTAAGTCATCAGTGGTAGTGGTGACTCATCATTAGATTTTTGTTATCATATTCTTATCATTCTTTACTTTCAATTTTGGATTAAATTAAACTTTACTTTATTAACATTAAAACACAAGTATAAGCCATTTATCAGCATTTGTAGGCAGGAATTCAATTCCCATATATGAGTTTAAATTTGCAAATATTGAAAAAATAATATTTTATTTATTAAATAAAATCTGAGTTTTGATCATTAGTTAAATAAGAATAAAAGTTGTAAATTATAACTAAAGTAAAGTATTTTAAACATATTTCACAACAAATGCATTTTTAAATTGTAGTTTTAATAATTTGTTAGCAAATATAATGTAAATAATTTTCTATTTTAAGTAAACGCTTTTCAATTTAAAATGAATTTTTCGATTTCCGACATTTAACTC
The DNA here is from genome assembly GCA_034699405.1 of Hermanniella punctulata. Lineage (NCBI taxonomy): Eukaryota > Metazoa > Arthropoda > Arachnida > Sarcoptiformes > Hermanniellidae > Hermanniella > Hermanniella punctulata. The sequence goes on along the minus strand of JAQGCF010000207.1, from coordinate 7,341 downwards.
GATTCGCATCACTGGTAGATTGTGATGTCGACCGTTTACCCTAAATATAACGAAAAACTTTCGGACAGACGGAAAGAGTTTAGTTCAGAAACTAAACGCTTTAAAAAATGTCACAATTTCACAAACATCTCCCGTTTATATGGGTCTGCGAGTCCCTATTTAATTTTTTTAAAATTACAATTGCAGTATTTTGCTTGTAAAACGGTGTGGGTAAGGGACAGACTAGTGCTGAGAATTTAAAGACCTCTTCGTGCCCTATCCGTGGGTTTTACTGAATTGTTTTGCGAATAGATCTCAACACCTATAAGTAATTTCCATTATTAATTTATAAGTCTGAGACTACCCTGGGTTTTACTGTAATACTGTGTATTTTATGTGTTATCTTTATAAATAGTGGTGTGCATAAATCTAGTCTACCTATTTTGACTATATGCCATAGTGATCTCAGGTAACATGCCATTTGATGTTTTCGGGGTTTTCACACCACTAATTATAAATTTAACATAAATTCTTTTCTAATAATTAAGAATTTAACAATTAAGTTATTTAATATATTATTGACATAAGAGATATCCTAGATAATTTTTAATCAATATTTTTCTACTGTGGTCTGTTTTCATGGAAATCCATAGTACAAAAAGTAATAATCATTAAAATATTAGTGTTTTTACACAGCAATTAAACTGATATAAAATTTAATTATAGTAATGGAATTTTGTTTATATAAATTATATGCGCGAACACTGTTATTATGCAAATACTATTTGAACATCCGTTTGGTTCTAAACAATTTGTGAAAATTTTCAGATCTATTAAAGAAATGTCAATAGGGTTTAATCCGAACTCACTTTCTATCCTGCAATCCACCCGAAAAAATTATGATATTTAATTCAAATACCGATATCCAACATTGGATACATGAGCTCAGATCATATTGTGTGATCACTTAGAAACCAAGGATTTAAATGATAAATATTAATTAAATATTAAATAATCGCTAAAAATAAATATAAAATTGAAACTAAAGAATGAAAAGTTGTCATTATTTATATGAAATCATTATTTTTAAATAAGATTCTAAGAAACGTTTGATAATTATTCACTTTTATCAACTTCTAAACGAGTGCATTGTTTAAGTGATTAAATGTTGCATTTGTTGTGTCGATTATTGTACAGTACTTACTGTACATTACTTTGCAATTTAATTTTGTTATAATTGCCATTAACTTTTGTTTCTAACATTTTAAATTAACTCATTAATGGTGTTCTAATTTTAATTTAATTTAATATAAAAGTTTCATTATTTGTATAACCCCTTATTACTGAAGATAAACTTAATTCCACAATCAAATCTAATACCGAACATTTTAAACACTTCTTTCTATTTTTTTAATTAATACAAAAAACTCATTCTTTATTATCAATTTGATGTTTAATTTATTACTATATGTCAAAGACTACTTTGTTAAAGTAATTTATTTTTTCATACAAATCAATGGTTTCTAAGTGGTCACCCCATACCTGTAATTTGTATCTAAATTATAAACTTGAAGTGTACTAAAACATACTAAACATCTCGATATTTGGAAGAACTAATGAATAGAAATGATTTCCGACTAAACACTAGAATTTTCATTCAATCTAATAATTCAATAAAAATTTATGCAAAACTGATATATAATTTTAAGATAAAAATTAGTTTATTTCTCATTCATTTCCCAATCAGTTGAACACAATTACCCCTAAATGACTTAATACATATTCTGCTCCATTTGGTGTATTACGACATTATAAGTGAAATTAATTTTAAATATATTAGAAAATAAATTATTTTTTGCTCTAATTCATACTTAAGCTGTTTATTGATTAACTTTTCTTAATTTAAATAATTTATTGATACTTATGTTGTATTTAATTGAGTTAATAAACAGATATTTTTGAAACTTTCAAACATATAATTAAGTGTCAAAAAAGTAATTAATAGTTTTTTGTAACTCAATTGAGATAATTCTTTCAATCTGTAAATTAATTGATGGTTTGATTGAGTGATTACTTTTGAACTAATTTTTTCTCACTTTTAATCAGCCGTAGATATAAAACAAGTCAATAAAACTGAAGGCACTGTATCCACAACAAGCAGAGCTGTGAACACTTTTTTAAGATAGTTAAGAAAAATAGAAAATATTTGATAAAATCTTCTTTTAATGGTTTAAATTCTGAAAAATGTCAAAAATAAATATTCTTAAAAATAAAAGCTTTTTATATAAAGTTATATATAATTACGAAAAAGTTTTTCCTAAATATCTTTTAAATTAATTTATAAAACAATATTTTCCATTACTTTTATCACAATTTCAAACACCGGGAACTATCTTCAAGAAAAAATATATATACCGGTAATAATACACATATATCTCAAAAAAGAAATTTCAAAACTAGTGTTGTATTAAACTGATTGAAAGGTGTGATAAAAATATAAAAATAAAATACTTTTTGTGTAAATTTGGTTAAGAATTCATTGAAAAATAAAATGAAAAATATTAGTAATTAAAACAACAAATGGGAAGTATTTGTTATAAATTTCTGATCTCATCGAAGTTCAACTCAATGGCAAAGTATTCGCGATATATTTTCCACGTTTTTTGTTTGTGCGGGTTATCTAACTCTGCTCGACATAACCTAAACTGTTCACCCGATAAGAAGCTGGTGTTGAACCAGAAATAGAAGGCACAGTCTTCGTAAGCTCTGGGAACTGATTTGGTTTTACAGTTGAACTTAAAGCGCACATCACCTAAAAGTAGGGGACAATTGATTGGCTCAACCGTCAGCTCATCGGCCACTGAATTGTAATCAGTTCTACAGTTAGTTTCGTTACCGAAATCCATATTAAAAACAGTTTCTCTATTAATACTAATAGCACACAACAGGTCAGAGCCATTACCGGCGCCGACGCCCAACAGTGAGTAGATCTTTATGTTTTTCAGTCTAATTAGTTTCAGATCAGGTATTTTTCCGGACATTTGAGTAACGATTCGAGTAAAGTATTCGACATAACGTGACTGCGATGGAGTCTCGACGCCCTGGAACTTCTCCGACACACTCTTATCTGTTCTCCGTTCGGCAAAGTAGTCGAGCGCTTCTTTAGATGACTTGAATTTGTTATTGTATACCAAATACGAACAAACCATTGTTCCGGTTCTGCCTTTTCCTCCTATTTATTACATAAAAAGTAAAGTTTTTTATTTTGCTTTTGTTATTCATGAACTTCAAAGTAAAGGTCAATGGATTTGATTTTTATAGTGCTATACGGCTTAATGTTAGCTAAAATTTATTCTTATATTTTCTACCCCTAAAACTCCGGGTTAACGCGCTATTTATATGGCAAGAGTAGAAGTTCTGTAGGAATTATAAACATATATTAACTAAAATTATTATTATTTTTCATAAAAATCATTTTTAAATCACTTAATAACTACAATATTATTAGGAATTTAATGTTTAAAACTTAGATACCGGTACTATCTATGCAAATGATCTCTGCTATTAAGTGTTTTTTAAATGAGTCTCATAAGCAGGTGTGTGCTATATATTGAATTTTAGAGTATTTATTAGAATTTTTTGATTATATTTATTTTACCACAAATTATATTCTTTTCAATTCAGTATTTAATTAAAGGATAAAACAGTTTTTAATTAAATGCAAAGCTTATGAATTGAGTTCAAACTAATTCAGACTTAATAACAGTATTTCAAAAATTTGTTTTCGAAAAAATGCTTTAATTTTGAGTTAAGGGTAGAATCGGGCGAAAACTCTTTTCTCACTCCCCTATGATTTATTGAGCTCTGAAAATGTATTCACAAATAACTTATATTTATGTCAACTAAAAAATATAACACTTTTTTCAAACAAATTCATAATTATTTGAAGTGAAAGACAAAAAAGTTTATAAACTTTAGTAAAAATAAAGAATAATTAAAATAAGTTTTGCGTAAATACTATAGTATTACCCAAACAGTGAACTGCGATCACTTTTTCGGGTCCGCTTTTAAGCCATTGATTGACATCAGAACAAAAATCTAGGATTTGTTGAAGAGATGGCACGTTGTGGTCATCGATCGGGAAGCGGACAGCTCTTCCGTGAAAGGCAGTGGTGTCGTAGTGTCGCTCTGAGCACAGGTTATACACTTTATAATTATCTGTTCCATGATTTTTGTCGAGATAAGAGGCGACATCTTTGATATTATTCCTATAGAGAGCCATTTTTCCTACCAATTCAAACAATATGAGTAAAGTTTAGATAAGTTTGAGTTCATAGATATACTGTATATCACTTACCACTTGATGGGTAGGACATAGCAATGATTTGGTCCGTCACGTAAGTCAAGTCTAAGTCGAAGAGTGATGTTCTTATTCTTCTCTTATTCTCTGACACCGCATGTCTTACACCTCTGCGCACATTTCGAGGTTCGGTATAAAACAGTCGAATCAACATAACTGTGCGCACAATTCGTACAATACGTCCGAACAGAACCAATCTTTTATATCAAATATAAAACACATTTAAAACAATGTTTTTATACAAAAAGTGTCAAAAAATGAATAAAAATATGTATACCTCGTAAACCCACTGAGTTCGACAAAACAATAAATAGCAGTAACGAAAAAACTGACAAAAATAACTGCAAAGTCGAGTGTGTCGTAAAGATCGATGAAGAATACTTGCATACTATCAAAGAATAATAGATTAATATTTGTGATAAAGTCATGACTTTTTAAATAGTCTTATGAGAGATAAAGACTTCTAATTAAACAACTTTTTAAATGAGGACTTGAAACCTAAGATCGTGATTGAGTGGGAAAAAGATTTAATAGATCTAATAGAGAAAATTGTTTTAACTTTAGAGAAGTCTTATCTGTGTTTAATCTAAATTAACATTATTTCGAAAATATTTCAATAATTTTCCATTGAATTCAAGCTTTGATTTTAATAATTAAATATTTGTTTTGTATTCAGATTTGAATAAAAGAAATACAGGAATTGATAGTGACTTACGTTTTGGCATATATTCTGAGCGATACTTCAAACACGAAATATGCGCCGAAAATCATTGCGAGCACATTGAACACAATCTCCTGGTTCCCAGTTTTTTCAATACTGAGATCAATAATTAATAAAATCAAATCAACAATAATTAAAATCAGACCAAATAAGCGAAAGTAAACATTTTCAACAAAACGGCGAACTTTTTCTCTCTGTGACACATAGAGACTGTAATCACCATTACTTTCACCGATTTCTTCTTCATCTCTACTTATCTCAATCGCTCCGTCAGTATTATTTGATAGGGAAGTCGAGCTCTTGTTATTATTAAACTTATTATTACCCAAATTAGTGGCCTTTCCATTGATTCCCACCTCAGATGACATCTTATTATCGTTAAGATCGTCACTAAACCTCTCATACTTTTGAGACATTATTTTAAAAGAAGTCAATTAAGTAGTGATTATAAAAAATATTAAGAAATATATTTATATGAATAACATTTATGGAGGAAATTAGAGACTATAATAAATTAAGTATTCATTACAACTATAGTTAAGTATTATTTAAATACAATTTGAATTCAAAAACTTATTGTAAAAAATCAATGAAATTCAAATCGGATTTTGGTATATATCTAAAAACGCCTCCATTTGATGTCCCAAACATTGAACGGTTGGTTATATGAGAGGCAAACCTTCATTCGGCTGCCATTGAAATAATAGTAGTAATAAGTTTAGCAGAAATGGTCCCGAACTCTGAAAAACTTGCTTTTTCTCGTAAAGTTCATGAACTTTGATGGGTTGAGTTACGCCCCAATCGTTATGCAACTCAAGTACTTTATATTATACTCTGAGTTGTATAGTGTACAGTATAAATAGAGTTAACTGGAATATTAAAAAACTTGTTGGAGTCGGCAAAAGCATACAAAACAAAACTGAATCAAAACAAAAATTTGTTAATTCAAACAAATACACACTTTTTAATGCATGTTAATATAAGAGCACAAATTTCTCACTCCGTAGGCTTTCAACTGAGGAGTATTTTGTTCAAACAATTTCTAATTTTTAGTTCAACTGGTTATCACTCAATCCATCATAAAATGGCTGATTATATGATTCAGTTGTGAATTTACAACAAGTTTTTATTTATTTTTCTTTTTATTCTCATTTATTTTATTCATTACATAACTATTTAAAAAAAGCTTTTCTATGGAAAAACTGGGTTTAAGTAATTGGTTAATAGAAATAAAGCATACATTCAGACATTCAATCATTGATTAATTTGATTGTCAAAAAGTTTTGCTATTCTTTTGCCGGCAATACAATTAACGACAACTGAAATTCAATTAAAATTCTTTGAGCTGCTATTCATTTAATAGTTTCCTCAATTGAAAACCACTTTTTCTCTACTTGTAGTCAAGTTTAAGGCCTTTAATACTACTACTAAACAATGTGTATATGTAGAGAACATTCACTTTCGTGTCAACTTTTGAATTAAAAAATATTAACCGAAAACTGAGCCCATATTTCACTTAATGTTATTTCAGTTTCAGGTGTTTTTTATTAGTTGCCAAACAGTGGTTTGCCTTGAATTCAATCGAATAACTTATTGGTTGTATTTTTTAAACCCAATAAAACATTTATTTTGCATTTGTAATACAAATATTATTAATAATTAACAGTAAGTTTATATGAATACAGTTAAATACAAATAATAGTTTGAATTATAATAATATTTAAATTGTTTTGAATACTAAATAGCGTTTGATTTATATTACATAAAGGAAACTGTTTTGCAAGAGTTTAACTTATTTCTATAGTAATCATAAAACACAAAAAGTTTTATTTTTGTTCTAAACAGCATTAAATAGTTCATTACATATAGAGTTAAATCACCTGTCAGTATACTCTGTATATAAATTAGTAGTGAGTACTTCCGAGATGTTTGAATTTCTAAATCAAATAAATAATTATTCAATATTTAAATCACAATTTTTTATGCTCTCAATAGAATTTTAAGCTAGCTACATTGTTACATCTTCTAAAATGGATAACATTTAAACTTATATGACTTAGGGTAAACTTTTTTTAATGCATATAAGGCGATATGTGTGCAAACCTTTGAAACAAAAGGATGAGAAGTGAATAAATTAGTTTAGTTTTAACTTATTGTTAGTAAAAATAAGGTTTTATAAACTTGTGTTAAAGTAAGTGTTATTGTATTCAACATCTTATGTGATTAAAATAGTAGTACTCTGTATGATTCCCTAAGTTCAAGATACATGTTTTGGTTAATA
>JAQGCF010000206.1:0-12174 GCA_034699405.1 Hermanniella punctulata | reverse complement strand
ATCCAAAATAAATTATAAAAGTTGTGCGAATGACTGTAGTTGTGGTTCATTTCTTAAGTCAATAATTATTATGTTATGATCTCATATATCAATACAATAACGAGATTTTTATATATTAATGAATTTTTTAATCAATAAAAACAGGAAAAGATCATCAAAACTAAAACACTTGATTGGATTTATTGAATTGTCTATGTGATACACTATTACTTATAATGTATCTGTGGGTGTATTTCTCGGCATTCATTTTGATTTCTTGTAATTGTTTTGCATTTGATTTGAATTTCTTCAATATATTTAAGACGACAGCAAACAATGAGAACACAAGTGTATGGAACGGAACAATTTGGGCAGTTTTGGTGGCGGGTTCTAATGGATGGTTTAATTACAGACATCAGGCAGATATATGTCACGCATACCAAGTTCTTCACGAACATGGAGTGCCTGATAAGAACATAATAGTGATGATGTACGACGATATTGCACACAATGAACAGAACCCAACGCCTGGAATTATCATTAATAAACCAAATGGAAGTGATGTATACAAAGGAGGTTTGTCTTCATTTATAATACATTACTTATTATTTGGAATTATACACGATTTTAATGTTTTAAACTCATTACAGTTCCTAAAGATTATATCAATTCTGAGGTCACACCAGAAATGTTTCTCAAAGTATTACAGGGAGATCAGGGACTTAGCGATAGAGGAAAGAAAGTTGTAAGAAGTGGTCCAAACGATCACATTTTCCTATATTTCGCAGATCACGGCGCGCCTGGACTTATTGCTTTCCCTACAGATCAACTCTACGCAAAAGATTTGAATAAAGTATTGATAAAAATGGCTCAACAGAAGAGGTTCAATAAAATGGTTCTTTATATAGAGGGTTAGTAGACTAGACTATCACTCAAATTAGTTTATACTCTTTATAGTCTGTATAGTTTCTGAATACAGAGGAGGGAAAAACGAAAGGAAAATCTCTTATAAATCAGATTAAATGATTGCATTCTATGTTTTGAATGTGTTTAGACATTCATATAATAATAATTTGATTCATAATATTATTACTTAACTATTATATTGCTTTAACAGTACTACTATATTACCGTTTAGGTTCATATATTATATTAAATATAGCAAATTAGTTGAGGTAATGATTGTCTACATTGAAGAACTTAGAGGAAACTGAGAAGATTCCAAAAAAATTCTGTATTAATAGTAACTCTATCTATATTTACAGTATATTTTAGATCTCGAATTTAATTACCTCTAATAATGATCATATAATATATCAATAGGTCTCACGAAAATACAGTATATTGTTTGAAATTAATAGCAAAACCGGTAGTAAAAGTAATTTACAATAATTCTCACGTTTGCAATAATTTAAATCATACTATTATTTAAGTTTATTAATAAATTAATTTAGTTTTAAACCAAATATCCATAAAAAGTTCATTTAATGGTATAATAAAATAAATTTATATGAAAAGCGTGCGAAAGTGGTTCCATGTTCTCTGGTCTGCTACCAAACAATATAAATATTTTTGCGACCACTGCCGCCAATTCGATTGAATCGAGTTATGCCTGTTATTACGACGAGCTCAGGGAAACATATTTGGGTGATGTCTATTCAGTGAATTGGATTGAAGACAGTGACAGAAGACTATCATTAAAATCAGAGACATTACAACAACAGTTCACAATTGTTTTGAAAGAAACCAATACTTCACACGTTCAAGAATTTGGTGATAGAAGTATAGGAAAACTTCATTTAAACCAATTTCAAGGATCAAAAACACATAACAAGACTTATGAGGGAAAAGTAGCTATAAGTGATGCGGTGCCGAGCGGTGATGTGCCCCTCGCTATTGCCTATAAAAGACTTAATAGAGAACAGTCAGAAGAACAGAGTTATGTAAATCGCGTGAAATTTGAAGAAACACTGACTGCGCGAAACTTTCTCATCAATTCCTTAAAGCGTTTAATAAAAGAAATTGAATTGAATTTTGTTTCATTCGATACTATTTGGAGCCTTAAAAAACCACTCAATAATCATAAATGTTATATCAATTTGATTGAAAACTTTGATAAATATTGTTTCGATCTCTCGACACATCCCTTTGCGCTGAGATTTCTTTATGTTTTCGTCAATATATGCGAAACACTAGAGGAAGAAAATGACGGAAACGTTCAAATAATTGAGAGTTGGATTTCAACTATTGTTAAGCACTGCTCGGCTCACATATCTGGACATCCATTCAAACATATTCTTTAAACGTAACGCAAGAGATGTGAAAATAGATAAAAATAGGAATCACTTTACTTCATAATAAACGGATATGAAATGTATTTTGTGAACACATTTATTATATTTATTACTTAAATTTGATATTTGACCACATATTAGACACGGGTATAGACACTGGTATTAGACATTTGGAAATTATATAATTTTTAATCATTGATACTCTAAATGCATAAGTATTTGATTCACTTGTCTATATATATATCGAGTCCACAATTATTGGGTAGTTTTATAATTTTAAATAATTTTAATATAAATACTACCAAAGTCTAAATACTCTCTAAGGGTTAAAATTGTAAATTAAAAATAATATGAATTAAATTCAACGAAATTATTATAAAAATGACATAAAAAATAAGAACTATTTATGAATTACACAAAACTTTTTATGTGAACTCCAATGCAATCGTTGACATTCAATATTACAATACGGCATTTGTTTGCATTGGGAACACTTCTTTGTGGGTTTCGGTTCCCCACATGTACCACAAATAGGTGTGTCTTCATCGAAGCCCTTCTGACCATTGATAGCTTGGGATAGTATAGTGACAGCACTGGGCTCTGATCCGATTTCAACGGTGGCCAACGTTCGGACCAACTGCTGAAAGAGAGCGCTTTCATGATATGGATATTCTCTAATACTTTGTCGTAAAAGCTTTTCCATAAACATAGGGAATCCATCGGCTTCTCTGGGCTTTAGCCAACTCTTCAAAATGGAATCCAATTTTTTGCAGTCATTTAGTTTTTTATCGATATTATTGTCTTTAATTTCATTTTCTGATTGATTTGAATTTAAATGTTTGAGAATTAGTTTCAAAACGAACCCCAAGTGATGTATTTTAAGTGAAATCATTTCATTTATTTCTCTGTTTTTCAATTGGTTTCCGCAAAGAAGTTCTAAAACGGTTTGAATTTTGTTTCCGTTTTCGATTAGAATCCAATTATTCTTAAGGAAAAGACCGATTCGTATGGGATTTACATTCGTTTGTCTCACCAATGAATGTAAAGGTGTGACCAAACGGGGGGTAATTCGCGGCTCTTTTTCCAATCCTTGAATTTTTGTGAAGAATTCAATTTGTTCTCGAGATATGAAGTTATTAATGATGGAAACGGTTGAGTGCTGTCCAACAAAGGCCGCCATTTGAGCCGCATTTCTACCGACAGAATTGATTGCATTAACGTTGGCGTCATTTTCCAGCAAAAGATTCACAACATTTTGATGACCTCCGAGTGCGGCAAACATAAGAGCAGTGTATCCGTGAATGTGTTGGCTGTGATTGACGTCAGCGTCTCTTTCGATCAAATACTTACAGATCTCATAATTTCCTTTATATGCCGAGTGCTGTAAACCATTCATTCCGTTCTCATCACAACAATTGATTCGAACATCACTTTCATTGAGTAATTGTTTCACTTCTTCCAAATTGTTTTCACAAATCTTTTTGATTAAAAGCTTTTCGTTTTCACTTAATTCAGACATTATTTTCAATAATTTAAAACTTAATTAAAATAATAAAATCTTTACGTAAATAAGATGTTTCGAGAATTAAATGCAAATTATTTTCAAAACAAACAAAACACACGCAAAGGTTGTCATAGTTTTTGTGTAAACACTAATAAAATACGCTTAAAATGATTTTAAATAAAAATGATTTTTAATACATGAATAATAGATTTGATTTATTGTTAAATATTTCTATTGAAAAATTAATTTATTTTAGATTTTATACATAGAATACAATATTTGGTATAAAGTGTTAATAATAATAATATTAATAAATTTTTGAAACAAATTCTAATTTTCTCGAGAGTTAAAAATATTCACAAAAAGTCATTTAAATTCTTAATTCACGGCATTTGATTCGATTGTGAAATCAAATTGGAATCGGCAGAAGAGGGACCACTTCCAGGTGTGCCCTTATATGTTGTGGCGCTATTGCAGGAACGCGCGACGCTCTCAAACAGTCTAAGAAATTCATTCAAATTTAGATATTTCACTAAAATCAAAGAATCGTTTATTAATAATAATTACTTTTCTATCTCTGGCGCACATCTGACGAACTCGTGGTTCCAGAACTTAAACGAAGGATTCTTAATGAGTTCAATAAACGTGACTAAAAGACCCCACGGGTGCGGGCGGTTCACAATCAAACGCTCCAACAATACGCGAGTTATTTGCTCCTGAATTGCCTCTGTGTTGGATTCGGCGAACAAATAGAGTAAAGTACAGCTGAAGTAATGGGTGTGAGAATTGGGATAACGTAATTGGTTTGCGATCGCATTTAAGAACAAATAACGCCCTGTTTTTAGAGGATATTCAAACATTAGAGAAGTGCCAAAATTCGATGTGTTTACAAACCTTCGGTATCCAAAGCGACGGCAAGATTTTGAAATATATCCATATGTGACGAGTGCGCAATACTAGACATACTTATATTTTTCGGTGGAATTGACTGAATAGCTGTTTGTCCGACATATAAGACTAAACCATTAATCAACGGTATATTATAATGAGCTGAATCGGTAGTATTGTTTGGAACAGTTTGCTGCAGATATCCGCGTAAATCACTTAAGAAAGTAACGGGACTTCGAGTTCTGAGATACGAATCCAAATCTTTCTTAAAAACTTGAGTACCAAATGTGGCCAAAGTGGTGGAACCCCGCGGGGGTTGAGATATCTCAGGCAATGAATCGATCTTTAGATTTGGAGTGAAGGGATCGGGTAGTCTCATGTTTCGGGGAAATGCACTCAAAACAAGATTTCGCATTTGAATTGCATTACAGGGAATGACATCACATAAACCGTAACAATACTCGCAAAGAAATTCCGGAAAATCGTGTAAAAGAACTAAAAATACTTTTAGTGTTCCCTAAAAATGGATTACAATTATTATATAATGGCAAACATTATTGTAATTAAATGTAACAAACTTTGTAGAGATAGTCCATAGACTGCGGCAGTTCTACATTCCTCAAAAAGGGCGCCTCAAACTTGATTAAGTCCACCAATAGCTGTGCGTACATCTGCCAACCCTTAGTGGGGGAACCAGTGTTGAGAGATCCCGATAAGAGACACTTTTCCATAAAAGTCCTGTGACTACAGAAGTCAAGCCATGCGAATGCAAAAGAGGGCGCTTTACTGGGTCTGAGTATATGGAGGGTATTGCAGAATGCAGTCAACACTTGGTATTGGATCGATTCCAAGAGAGGGTCCAATTGTGACGGATTCATAAGACCTATTTGGTTGTGTTGCAGTAATACAGAGCCCGGGAGTCCCAAATTGGTGGGTCCGAGAACTAACTCCATAAATAGGAGAACAAATATCCGATAATAGGGTAAGTGTTGGAACTCGGCTTGTCTTAGGTCCTGATCCTGTGTCGCGACGCCAGCGATTATGTTTAGGACTTTATTCAATAGATTGAGTTTTGCAGTCGTTTCAGAGGCAGCACCAGAGGCGGCAGTTGACGATCCGCTGTGTTTGACGAGCATTACTATCAGATGTGTAAACGCATCCAAAGTATGGAAGCATTTCGATCGAACATCGATTATGTTTGAAGAGCCGGGAGTTTGTGCGGCGGCGTTAAGTATGCGATAACACAGTTCGACACACATTTCAGTCGATAAACGAAAGAATCGCGTAATTAAGTCATCCGTCTTAAGGATTCCCTAAAATTATCACAATTAAGATATGGTAGGAATGTGTTTACTACACCTTTACCTGAAGATTCATTTGTTGGACATAAAACTGGAATATTTTGCTGGTATTCGCCTGAGAGTGGTATAACTGAATCCATTCGCGAAGCAATCGTTCGGTCTTTTCGAGAAGTCCCGGCGGGTCTGCATCGAACTCACGGGTCTGATTAACAGAGCCATGCATTGAGACCATACTTGTGGGCACATCACTGTTGAGTTGTGGAGTTTGAGTACCGCGAAGAACGTCAACGATTTGTTGGATTTCAGAAAACAAGGGATGATTTGAACCTTTACTCAAACGAAGCAAATTCTCGATAGTATTCGGAAAATCGTTTTCATTGCAATTGTGTCCATAGATTTTGATGAACTGTAGAGTGAAGGCGAGCGCCACCGGGTTTTGTGCGTTTTCGATCATTTGTGCCAACTGGACGTCCATCATCTGGAAGTTTATCAGTGAAGCGCGCATTAAGATCTCAAGCAATTCGTCCGGCAGTGCAGACGTAGAGTTCAGCAAACGCTCCAAAACTATTCTTGTGATCTGTTTTGTTGTCCACTGATGAGTGAAAGCTCTGGGATCTGATAAAGCTTTCAAAATAACCAAATAGAGGTCACGCGCTCTACTTATCACCATTACATCAGTAACACCGCTCTCGACATTAATTAACAGTTCGCCGATTGCGTCCAAAACCTTCTGAATGAGTGTAAGCGCGTACACAACATCTCTTGGGTTTTGACGCGCAAGAATCAAAGTCTCGGCAATAGATCGGGTGGTTATCAGAAACATTTCGGGTTGAATGCATTGCATGGCATTAAACTGATGCATAAGTGCTTCCAATTCGGTTATTAATTTGTCATAAATGGTAACCAGTGCTGCATCTGCTGCTTGTGGGGGTACGGATGGCATTTCACTACCGGCACCAAAATTTGTGGGCAAATTCGAAATACCACTCATTAAGGAATTGTTATTAGAATTCTGTAGTCCTGACAAAGAAGTAATTCCTGGGTTTGACTTAAACTGTGACATTGATGTGGCGGTCGATCCAATCATTTGTCCGATAACTGAATTACTTGTTGTAATAGATGTGGGAATAGTGTCACTGATCGGTGATAGAAATCCGGGAATATTTTTACCCAATTCTTCGTAAACATTCATTTGTTGAGACGTAACGGGACCTACTTTTAGACGTATTGCTTCTGGCATTCTCTCTGCCTGGTATGTGAGAACAGTGGGGTCACAATATCGTCTGCCTTCAGCTCTGGCGGCGCGTCTAATGTCATACTCAGACTTAAGTTTTCGGTCCAATTCTGTCAAAGACTTTTCAATTGCGGTCTTTTGTATGAAACAACACGCGAGGTCTATGTTGTCGGTGGCGATGGTATGTGCGGTCGCTTCGATCAGATCCTTTGAAATTTGACATTTGGTGACGAATGCATTCTTGAGTGCAGTTGTAATCGACACAAACAGTGGGTCTTTACACGTAATCATAGCCATACCCGCTGTTAGATTTCGAGTCAAATAATGTGCGGCCGAACACATGCGGTTCTCGTCCGGATCTAACGCAAAGTCTTTTTTGATTATCTGTTCCGCAGTTGTGAGACTGATTTTGATACTTCTTTCGACTACCGGAACAATCCATTCCTGGACTGCTCTCTCAATGGCAGGTCTTATGAATTGTTTCAAAACAGGATTAAGAGTAAGCAGTTGTAGATTAGGTTGGATTAGGATATGTTGCGAAAGACCAGCAATACTGTTGACGTTAATGTCGTGATAGTTGAAGAGTTGCATACCTGGAGATTGAGTGCATGTCGTCGACGTCGGCACAGATGGTTGCGATACATTCGGTAACTGTGGATGTGTTGGTAAGAGTTGTGGTGCAGGAGAGGGCGTGTGCTGTGGTATAACTAAATGTTCATTAGGGGTAGGCAAAGGTTGAGATGGTTTTCCTCCGCCCAACTGTTGGTCTATTTTATTGACGAACAAATCATTCTTCAAAGCAATTGATTTGCCTTTAAGTGAGTTTAAGTCAATGTTAAGTGTCTTACAAAGAACTTCGACCTCAAACTTAAGGTTGAGTTTAAGGTTTGGCTCCTGATGTAGCTCTACTAATGAACTTATTATAGCCATAGTCCAGGGATTCGGAGGTTTGAATACTCGAGATTTGGCGCAACTCTCCAGGATTTTAGCGATAAACGGAACGACATAAAGGAGTTCTTGTGTCCCCCTATGATATGCTTCTATTAATAGATTTTTGAGCTCTAAGTCAACACTAAGTATTGGTTTGCTCTTTGCGAGTGTCAACATCCCTAACCAATGGCCCAAATTCTTGAGAAGAGAACGATCGCTAAAGTTTGCAATTTCTTTATCACTACTTAAGAGTACTTTAATGTTTCGATGCGTTTCTTTTAATACAATTTTTGTCAATTCAGGCATTTTCAACATTTCGATGAAATTAGCGTAAAGTGCGTGAAAGTTGGGTTCAATGCTCGCTCTCTTCATCACAAAGTACTGCGATATCCAACCATTGTATTGGTCTTCGTTACCAATGGCTTCTTTGAACTCTTCTGTTTTGTGCGACAAATTAATTTGTGACAAATTGTTTATAATGAACGCTATTTTGTCCTGTACTCCATCGGGAGGTACGGCGTACATAGTGTCTCCCGCAGCCAATAGTGTATCGATATTTGTGGCGTTTGCTATCGATGGTCTCGTATTAGTAGTGGATATGGTATTTGCAGCTGTAGTAGTAGTTGCAGTCGTTGTAGTCATTGTTGGCTGTGTCACTGTTGTTGTGTTATTAATAGCCGGAGCTATAGGTGGCTGAACAACACGTGATGTACTGTTTGATTGGTTTGACAGGTGAACGTGACCGACAGTCAGATTTGATGGAGAGGTAAGAATTCCACTTAATTGAGGCAACGAAGAGGTAAAACCAGAACTTACAGTAGGGGTTGAACCCACTATTGAAGGCAAACCAACCGGAGTTTGAGATGAATTGACACTATTTTTCAGTGGAGGCTCAGTTGATTGGGTACCGCATTCGATGTATTCGATGAGATGCGGAGGAAAATCACGGAAATGAGGGATTTGTGCCAAATGTTGGCAATAGAGCGGATAGTCTTTGAGTTTGGACTTAAACCTATCGAGTGCTGCGATTCCAAAATAATACATTTTACTGCCGTGAGGTTTACGCAGTGCTTCCAAAACATATCGGAGAGCAACCACTAAAGCCATATACTTCACGAGTCCCATCTGTATTATACCGCCGAACAGTTGGGCTGTTATTAATAGTTCTCTATCGGGATATTGAGGGAAAAATCCGTACTCTTTAAATAGATTTCTTATCATACAAGTGAAGACATCCCGTTCTCTCTTTGCCTGAGAGTCCTGAAAACGGCGCAACATATCCAACACTTCATCTATTGATAGACTTCCAGTTTGTTGTTGATTGTATATGCGCTGAAAGTAAGTGTCGGCTTCTTCTTCAATATCAATGCTAACATTTTGCTGCATATCCGGGAATATTGCGGCCAAATCTCCGACCACTTGTTTCATGCGTTCGGCCGCTTGTGGGACGACATTCACTGAATTACTCAAAACACTACTTGAGTTTTGTTGAGAACTAGTCATTGCATTGAAAGCCGGGCGCATCGAAGGCGCAAATGTAGGCGTTTGGGAATCAGGGGTTTGACTAATGCTTAGACTGTTTAATCCGAGATCAACGATACTTGACTGCGAAGATATGGGTATTGTAGGTCTGGAGGGGTTAGTCTGCAGTGAACCTATTGTCGGCAAAACTCCTGGTGGTGCCTGTCGTGGGAGCTTTGATAACAAACGGGTAGAGTTGCCGACCATAGTTAGTATGGCTTCGTTTACTTCTTGAGACATTGGGGTTCCATTAATGGCACCATTTGATGGCGCGTTCGCATTACTTATGCTTTGTTGAAGACATGCCAACATTGTAGCCAATGTCTCGGGGGGTAAGTTTGTTACATTTGCGGGCGATTCGATGGCATTGGAGGCACCCAATAATGCAGAACACCTACGGTTGAGAAAGACAATACAGGCGTTGACAAAGTTCTCTCCATTGCACTCAATTTTATCCATAAGCCATTTGTCGAGTTTCAGGTACTCTCGTCTTGAGGCCAAACACGCGAGATCTATGACAAAGGGGTAACAGTTGCCGTTGAGGAGAATGCTTAGGGCTTTAAGATCTTGAGCCACGTCTAGTATTCGTGACAGTCTTTGTTGCTGTTCTTCTGACGGAGATTTGATGTAATACTCGCACATTCCCTGCAGTAGTATCTGTTTGGCCCAATTGTTGTTTGAACTCATATTTGTCGTCAATTCATTGTTGTTCCAAATCGTGTGTAATATTATGGCAGCGTTTGCGTGATTTCCGAGAAACACAGGGATTGCGAGACTTAACAACTCGTTCTTCACAACAGACGGACCGTTATTGCAACCCAACAAACCGAGTGCTACTAAATCAGGACATTGCTGTAGCGGCCATTTAAATAACTCCATTACTTGTGAGTAGAAAACTGAACTCATATTTATCTGCGAAGACATTGAGTTTAGGTTTATATTACAGAAGTCGACCAGAATTTGGTAAAAACGTTGATATTTCCAAGAATTGAGTTCCGGTGAGGACTCGAAGTCCGGCTGACATTTCAATACATCCAAATGTGGTACTAATGAATCAATTGCCGAGTCATTAATGCCAGGACCGGCATTGGACAACAATTTTGCGATTAAGTGGTTTTTAATGCACTGAACAATAAAACCGAATTGAAATTCTATATTATAAGTCCACGTCTTGTGAAAAAATATTAGACCCAAAACATAGAGACCTGAGGTTTAGGAAAATATTAATCAAAATATATAATAGACATGAAATGCAAACCTTGTTTGTCAGTAGTGCACAAATTGATGCAAAACTGCCAAAACCTCTGAAAGCTGTAATTGTTTTTACCGAACGCTAAGTTATTGCTAAACATTTTTTTACTGTTAGTAATAAACGCCTCCAAATCAATCACTTGTATTATTTCAGTCAATGGCGACGCAGAGGACAGTATTTCTCGGCAAATGTCTGCAAAGGTATCGATTTCTTCACATCGTTGTTGATTAGACTGTTGGCCATCGATTGGACGGATTTGTGGGTTTTCACAGATCGCGCATAAAATCTTAGCGCAAAGTTTTGGCGTAACATTGAATTGTTGGATCACATCAGCGGTAAGTGAAACACCACTTTCATTGACTATCATTCCCGCAATTTGATCGTCAGTCAAATTGGCAGCACTGGTGGCCAGAGATATGCCGTCCATTTGGTTGGAGTCGAAGGAGTCGTCAACGTATGGCAAATGTAATAAATTTATTGGAGTCGACAACGATTTGTCGCTGAGTTTCAAATCTGTTCAAAACAAATACAATTAGAGAACAATAGGTTTGAATGGTTTGAATGGATATTACTTTTGAACAGTTTGTGAGATAAAGCCTTATTCTCGGCGTTTGTCTGAGCGATGATATAATGGGTTAATTCATTAAACGTATTGAAGTCACACTTGAGTCCAATGTCTTCCAATTGATCACTAGCGATGGGACACGACTTAGTCTTGTCAGTCAACGCCACAAGAAGTGCGGCCTTTTGTGTGTCATTCAATTTAAGACATTTGCAAATCTCGGAGACATTGATAGAAACGATTCCCTTAAGCGCACAGTCTATTAGTGTTATCCAATTCGGTCGCGAAAATACGTCCAAATCTGTAAATAATTGTTGAAATAAATTGATTCGTTGGGAATCAGTGGTAGAAGTGATGCTCAACAGAAGACACCGATATATTTGTCGCTCGCATTCAAATCCAAATTCAGTGATTAACTGATGAAGAATTGAAGACAATATTTGGTTAGAATTTGACTCGAAATCAATATTAGAGTGAATGCAAACCTTAATTAATTGATTGAGTTGTGATTTGTATTGTTTTCTATTCGTTTGTGCATTGATTTGAGTGGTTATCACATTAATGGCTAACGAGAGTGAGTCCACACATGAGGTCTTCATTATGAAAACGATGACAAAAACACCGAATCATTATTTGTGAAAACATTCATTCGAGTAATGGACACTCTTTTCGAGTTAGTACACCAACACTACTGACAGTTGTTTTAACA
>JAQGCF010000205.1:0-12176 GCA_034699405.1 Hermanniella punctulata | reverse complement strand
TTCGGCGCTACTCATTATAACTTAAGTCCAATAATTAACTCCCGAATAGAAAATTAATACTTATTCTCAAGAGAATTATAGTATTAGTTTATTTTCGCAAAAATTTATTACAATTATTGAAATTTATTTGATTAAGTTTTTCGATAAGGACTAAAGAAATATTTAAATCAAAATATTATCGCAAAATATAGTCATTAGAAAAAGATTTTTTCTTCAAATTTTAATTAGTGAACATTTTTAATGAATAAGAGCTTCAGTAAATTTATTAATGATTTTGAAGATATAATTATTACTTAAGGCAACGTTTTATTACGTAATATAATATACAAAATACTATAGAATAAAAATGTTATAAATAAATCTAATTTAAGTGAGATTTGAATTTACATTTTGTTATTTTCTGAGAATAGTTTCCTATAAATTACTAACAAAAACATTTGAGAAGACACTTCTGTAGGTTTTAGTGGAGTGAAGGTGTGTGTGGTCTAAAAACACATTTGAAGTTATCTTCGAAAAGAACACTTTTAAGCACCTAAACCATAATGAAAGATAATATTTGTCAACTTCTCTGTAACTTATTTACTCTGCAAAGGGCTAGAATTGGCAATTTTAGGGATCACTTATAAAATCTTTATGCACTAACTGCAGGTATAATGTGTTAGAACTTGATTTTCATGTATCTAAATGTCAATGATTTGATACACTATTTTATTTATAGATTTCTCACAAGTTTCGCATTTTTTAATGCCTTTTATTGTTCTTTAGACCGATTAAGAATTGTTGTTAGTTTTGAAAGTTAGTGAATAAGATTGAAGAGTATTTCATGCATTCACCTCTAAAGTCATAGCCAAACATTTGCCATTCATAGTTGACTGAAGGAATTTTTCGGTATAAACAGTGGCTCAAAATAAATACAACTTAAGATAAACGATAGACTAGTTGTGAGCAACGCCGGCAATAATTAGCTCCTCGTGGATGGAAGCCAGAAGTAAAAACAAAACCTAATAAATATGTAGGCATTAGGCAAAGTTTCCCGGTGTTGGATATCATTAAATGAAGTCAACGTTGTTTTAGATCAGTGGCGTATTTTCATCACAACTTTTTAAATGAGAAAAACTCAAAGTCTATTAAAGTTTTTTCGCTTAATAGTACTCGTGTTCTATGGACTTAAAAAACAGTTGATTAGATTTAATCTTTGATTCAAGTGTTGAAATACCATATCTGTCAAACGTTACGCCACACTTGCTATTTGGTGAACTGAATTAACAGACTTTCACTAAATAAAGCTTTTTTTCAATGTTTTGATTCTTTTAGAAAGAAAAGTAAACGAATCTATCATTCATAGTGTATGGTATAGTGTATGGCACAGTATATGGCATCTGGCAATATATCCATAATGACAGACTTATAGGACTTAGAGATTTCTGATTTATATTTGAAGGAACCGAAACCGAAATTCAAAAGCTTTTAAACTATATATGTATTTATTATTTTTGCACCAAAAATATTCGTTCAGTAATTCTTATGTTTGAATTTCAATTGTTTAGTTTGTTTTGCTTTCATATAAATGTTTTTATGTTTTTTATTTGAGATTTCAATTTATTTTTCTTATTAATGGAATATAATTAAAATATTACTATTTGTTTAGTTATTTATACTTTAAAATTATTATTTATTTAGGATTTACACTGAATTATGGCTTCAGAATTTAAA
Organism: Hermanniella punctulata; assembly: GCA_034699405.1. NCBI lineage: Eukaryota > Metazoa > Arthropoda > Arachnida > Sarcoptiformes > Hermanniellidae > Hermanniella > Hermanniella punctulata. The sequence continues at coordinate 10,463 of JAQGCF010000205.1, read as the reverse complement.
ACCCAAATAAAATAAGTTAAAAATAATTTCATTGAAAATTGAATTAATTTCAGGAATTTTCTAACACATTATACGTTTAACACATACTAATACTGTAGTTTCAAATATAAATGAAGTAAAAAAATTTATTAATCTTTTCTTTAATCTTAAAATGTTTAATATGTGCTAAAAGTGATGTTAAAATTTATATAATATACTGTAAAAGTGCAAATGGTTTCGAAAAAATTATTTGATTGAATGGAATAATTATTTCCATCATTTAGTTTTCAAAAAACTCGAGACATTCAATATATTAGTGTAATATCAAGTCTTAAATTATTTAGGAATTCTTTCTGCTTCAACAGAAGTAAATTTAGCCAATAATACATTGAGTAAAATGATTTATAGCACACAAACTATAGTTCTCCTTTGCTGACAGATAGCAAACAGAATTGCTTTCAACAAATCAATGGTGCGATAGGTTTTCGAACTCAACTTACAATGGAGAGAATAGCCCACATGTATCTTAATTTGGTCAAACATTCTAAATAAATATCAAATAAGACATTAATCTTTTGTTTGTTTAAGTGTTTTCTATAGCATTATTATATCCGTTAATTTTTATCAATATCTTCACACGAGTAATGCATTTAAACAATATATATATTAAGTATATCTTATTAATAATTGGGATTATTGTCTATCAATTAATGAATTACATTATAAAATATTCGATATGAATATTCAGGAACAATAATACCGCTATCCTTATAGCGATAAGTTATTCAAATAAAGTAATAGAAATTTACAACTTTATCACTATATTAATAGTACTGAACTCTAGAAACCATTCTTTTTGGCAACAGTTCTACGTCTGACTTAAAGTTTTAAAGCATTAATCATATAATGACATGAATTATGCAAACAGTGATAAAAAACTGCATTAATAATAAGTATTACAAATATTTGTCTTCAGTCTATGTTTTTTTGAGTTCAAGTTTTTTTCAAATTAAACTCTTTTGTATTAAGCAATAACTTGACATTGAAATACTCCAGAAAAAAGTTTTAATGATTAAGTTCGGCGAAAAATCTATTCGTTTGCTTTTTATAGTCAATTATTTCATTTCCTTGTTTTATGAATATATTCTTCCGTTTATTTTTTCCTCTTTAGAGTAAATAAAAAACATTTCATAGATAGATAACTAACTAATGATTAAGTTTGTCAACAATAACAAAGTTTGCAATTAAACACTTTGATCCGGTTTGGAGTGATTTCAAACTTATTTATAATTTATTTCCAAATTATATACAATCCATAATTACATAAACATTTATAATTAAAAATTGTTTTAACTCAACATTTTTTTGAACTGTAATAATAAGCTTTGGTTATAAAATATGTATACCATTAACAATAAGTATTGAGTAGTCAAAAGCTATAAAGAAAAATTAGTTTCGGATATCCTAATGAGTATTTTGATTTCAAATAATATTAATATAATTAATATAAAGCAAAAAATATTTTATTCAACCCTTCATTGGGAGGGAATCTTATTTTCAGAGGCAAAGAATGTCTAATTTTTGCATCACAGCAGGTCTTCAATAATACAGGTGCGGCTCATTTACATTGATTTTAAAGGATAAAGAAGTCAAATAAAATAAAATATTCATGAATTAAACAAAGAGTTTAAAGAGAAAAGAAATAAATAACTATTTTAAATATTATGATAGTTTATACGCCAACCAATAGTTTTTTACTTTGAATAAACTTAATTGTTTTCTCTTAGTTTTGTTTAAACTCTTATTTTTGATTTAATAACGTATACAATGATTACACAATATAACATAACCTGTGTTTATATGAAGTATACAATTGAGTTGAGATTTATTAAAATATTTAATACTAACCTATTAATTATAGTCTTAAACTTTGGACTAGACTTAAAAAGACATTGAGCCTCTCAATCAAAAAATATATACAGCATTGTTAATACAATAGCAAAGGTTGAGGTAAACCTTTAAATATCTTAAAATTAATATCTCTTATTAAGTGATATCTGTCATACATTAAGTGTTATTAGAGATATATTTTTAAAATGCATTTAATAATTGTTAAATAAGAAAGCACTTCAGTTTTGATGCGATTATTGGCAGCTTTAATCAAAATACACTCAATTAAATGACGATAAGAGTATTATTTTATTTCTTAAATTTTTACTTAATATTATAGAACTTCACTGAGATTTTGTTTTGTCAGAACAAAGACATTAAATATAACAAAATGAAAGTTATTTCGATTTTCTTTATTATATGTTTGTTTGAGATCTCATTTTGCAGTTGGTTTGAAGACGAAAATACAACGCCAGAGATTATCGTCGAATCACCAGATAATGACAATTTTGGTTATAAACTGAGTCTATCGGATGATGAGTCGGATGCAAACGATCAAAATCCGGATATTGTGAACCAAAACGATGAAAATGGTAATGACAATGGAAATGGATTAACAGAATCCAATGAAGTGACTGAACCCAACAATGCTGAAGTACAACCACATATTTATGTGGATCAAAGTAGACCATCTGACAACTTACCTGAACCTGACTATAGGCCTGTACATAGAGGTTAGAGTTCTTTGAACTCTTATTTATATTTGTTTAAATTATTTCTTTAATGAGAATAAAATCTCAATCAAAGGCTATATACCTCAGCCCTCCCAATGCCATAACGGACAATATCAATGTCAAAGAACAGACTTTCAACAGCAAACTCGATGTATACCACAAGAATGGCGTTGTAATGGTCTCAGAGATTGTGAGAACAATGACGATGAGAACAATTGCAGTCCCGATCAATTAACACGAGGCAGAACTCATGCCAAGTGTACTCAAGAACAGTATCAGTGTCACGGATCTGGAATCAACTCAGTGCCGCCTCATTGTATTGAAAGACATTTAGTTTGGTATACAATCAATAAATTTCACATTTAATTAGAATCTTATCTTAAAAACTATTTAATCTTATTCTAATCCAAGTGATGGAACCTATCAGTGCTCTTATGGCGACGATGAAGCAAATTGTTTGGACAGACGGGCAGATCGAAGGGATGATATTAGGGATGACAGGAGAGATGATAGAAGAGATGATAGAAGAGATACGCCTCAAGTTCATCATCAAATTCCACAAAGAAGTGATAACATTCCCGATAGTAATGAGCAAAATGTAGCTAATCGTGTCGCAGACCCCAGAGACCAATATCGACCAAATGACAGGAAATCTGAAGAATACGTACAAAGACTTGAATGGAGAGATCGATGTTTCAGATCATGTCTGAAATATTAGCACTTTTTACTATTTTTTTCAAATGAATTCATTTAAAGTCCTTTTTTTGTTAGATTAGAAAATTATATCAAACCTTAAACAAAGTGTTTGCAAATTCTTAACAATTTTTTAAAACATTATTTTCCAATACATAAATCAAATCAAATTTGATTTTTTTTTCTAAACTAAATTCATGTAAAATAGATTACTCTATACTAAATGTTTTACACAAGAATTGTTTGGTAAACTGTTGGGTATTTTTAGTATAAATCTATGACATGTTAACTCAAACCCCATTGACTTAACTTTAAATAAATACATTTTAATTCTCATATTATAACTTTGTTATAGTTATGATAGAGTTAGAAAACACAGTAATCCATCGAATGAAGGCTTATGACACTATAATACAGGTCTCGAATAACACTAAATTACAGCGAAGTCACTCACACGACATAATATAAGTAACTGTTATATTACTTCATGAGATTTTTGTCTAGAAATCGATAAGAGTTTTATTTGACAATAATTATGATTACTGTAGTTATTAACATAATTAAACGTATTCTGAAATTCAAAGCCAAATCACTGTTACGTTCAATCAATTTGTTATGCAATGCATTATTTATTATAGCAATGAATTCATTGTGGAGACAACTCTTGACTTGCAATTACTTTTAAGCAATTAATCACTGTCTCCAAAATCAATGCATAGGAAAAAAGAGCTCCAATTAAGACATTTTAGAAGGAGTAACTGAGCGTTACTTATCGAGACATTTGCTGAACAGTTGCCCTCTTATAAGAATACCAATCAGTAAATTGATTTAAATAATTAATTTAAAAATAAATGTTTCGCATAAATAAATATTTTATGCTTTTTATATGCTGTCAATGCGTGACATGAAAGTCAAGGTTAGTTTATAAACATCTTTTCAAGTTTAACACTAAATACAATTAAATAATGTAAGAATCGATCGATTCAACACTCAGTACAGTACAAAGTAGTACTGTATTTGGTTATTAGGGTCAGAAGAACAAAGAATACTGAATTTGTTTGTAAAGCTTTACATCAACGGCATGTATAGGAAATTTATTGAATTTTTTATAAAGAGATTGACTGACAAATCGATATCAATTATAAATATGTTCTGAATATAACACAAAACAAGGCAACAGTTGTTAAGGGAATTGTAAGACAAAAAATATATTCAAAAAACAGTTACTCTTTTTAATTGTCGTAAATTTTTGATACGCTTTAAAGTTATCAAATAGTGATTATAATGACTCGATTTATTTTAATGGCTTACTTGGGTCTAATGCTATTAGTAAGAAATGGTAACTACTTTTTAATATCAAAATAATAGAAAATAATTCTTAAGATAAGAAAAAAGATCCTTAATTCCCATTCGTAAGAATTGTTAAAACTTAAGAATGGCTTAACTTTGAGTAGAATTGTATCGATTTTTGTAATTTTTGAGTATAAATGTAAACATAAGTATAGAAATGATTTTGGTTTAAATTTTTAAATTATTTTTATGTAAAGGAAAAGTTTGAAACTCTTATCGTGAGATTTATTTATTCCTTTAATTAAATATTAAACTATAGGAGTAATGGCAAGAAAACAGATCAAAGAGCCTGACGTTGAGTTGAAGATGCATTGGAAAGACTTAAGCCTAAAGACTATCTGTGAAGAAGAAGAATGGAAGGCACAGTTCGAACCAGTGAGGGATAAATTCACTAAATGTTTAGGTCTTAAAAAGATCATCATTGATGAAAATGACACCGAAGAGGATGGCGACAGACTTGGGATGTTTAGGAGTGAAAACCATAACCCCTACTGCAAGTATGAATATATTCTAACAATTGCTGACAATATTTTGATTGATTAACAATCGATCAAAACATTAAATCAATTATATTAAGAATTGCTAAGACGTGGGACGCCTGTACTCAATACTTGAAAGGACTTAATTGTATTGAACCCAATTCTGAAGAGATATTGAGGGGAGGAAGAGATGGAATGTCAGGAATGTTAGACGACGGCAAACATTACGATCCCGAAGATATTAACTCAATGGCCAGACCTTATAAAATGCAGTGCGAAATGGCTAAGTTTGCCTATAATTATGGACCCTTTGGTTCGCACGGTAGGACACTTTAGCATCGAATATAATTATAATAACAACTAATTTGTCAACAAATAGAAAACTATAAAAAAGTTAAACTCTTAAAAGGATTTCTTTAACTATAGGAATGGGTATGGATTACTACGGCGGTGGAGGAGATTATAATGGAGAGACTGGAGAAACTGGAGAGGAGGCAATGCCACATGAGGGGGATTTTTAATACTAAAATCACTAAACTATTGTCACATTTCAATACTGAACGCACAATCATTTTAAATAAATAATTTAAGTCTTAACTAATAATCTCTGCGATAAAAACCACAAAAATTTTGTGATTAATATTACTGGTGTTTGGGTAATAAGAATTTGGTTCTTAAGAACAATGTAATCATTCCTTACACGAAAGTTCATATGATAATTGTGTACTGTATTTAACGTAAAGTTTAAATTTTAAACCAATTAACTAATGAATAGCTAAAGGCTGATGAACTGGACAGTCACAAATCATGTGTAGTTTTAGTGTAAGCAATGACTACATTGTGCCTAATTTCCTAATAACCAATTTCTTATTACCCAAACTCCAGTATATCATAAAAATTGTTTTTAAATTAATTCAAATTTAATTTTTTATAAGCAATAAATTAATAAAAAACTATTTAATGTTTAAATTTATTACAAAATTTACAGCAATTGTTTGCCCGTTATATCAGTGAAAACAAATGTCGAAAATATTGATATTTATATAAATAAAAGTTTTCCTAAATCTCATGATTTAAAAAATAGCATTACTTTTAATAATTACATTATTTAACAATCGTTTTGAGTTACCTTTGCTCTGGAAATAAAATTTTTGTATACAACTAATTGTTCGGGAGTTAAAGGTTTGGCATCGCTTTCAATATGTCTGATTGGAAGAGTGCCGATCTCTGTGGTACGTATGTGAGGAGTGTTGGGACTATACGATTCAATTGGTTTATGAAATGGTTTATCCGTTTCCGTGAAGTTAAGTCTATTCGAAAATATTTGATTAATTAGAGGTTTATTATAACTACTGAGAGAGTGTTCATCGCTTTGAAGCTGCTGTGCATTCGCCTCATTACTAGCTGTCACTTCCTCCGAGTCCTGACTAATATCGGGAACCACTTGTAATTGAGATATCATGTTCTTTGTGGACAACCACAACGATAGGGAGGTGTGGAGTGCGTCCAATACCTGTTCGGCAGACATTCTTTGCCTAATATTCAAAACTAATAATTTATGAATTATTGAAATAGTATTGACTGAAACTCTACTCTCTTTAGGTACTGAATACTCCGCGGACTTTATTTTTCGGAACAACTCCTGGGGTACAGAATCATAGAATGGGAACTGACCGAAAAGCATAGTATATAAAACAACGCCTAAAGCCCAACAATCAGAAGGTTTACCCAAATATGGTTTACCACTCAAGACATCGGGACTGATGTAAGCGGGAGACCCCCTCTGGTCGGTCAACAAATCGTTTTCATTAATCAAATGCTTTCCTAAACAGAAGTTAATTAAAGTGACTTTTCGTGTCCTCTTATTGAAGACCATATTGCCGAGTTTGAGATCCCTGTGCACAATATTGCGTTTATGTAAATCGCACACAATTCTGACCACATCGTAGAATATACGCAATGCCTCCCTTTCCGCTAACTTCTTCTCTTTGATGACGTGATGCTGTAAATTAACTAAATCTAAAGACCTGTCACTGAAGTCATGCGCCCAAAGACAGTCCAATACCAGACAAATGCGTTTCTTCTTATTTCCCGTATAAATCCATTCGCCGTTCGGTAACTCTTTCTCTTCTTTGCCCTCATCTTTGAAGAGCCCGTAGTGATGGATAACACCGTTTTGGTCGTGTAGTAAAGACAGAAGTGAGTACTCCGTGTGCAACAACATCTTCCCCTGTCTATCGTCTTGGCTTTCGTTATAGGAGTCCTCAAGTGTTAGAATTTTGATTGAGTAAAACTGATCACTTATAGGATCGCCTATTCTTCGGGCCAAACATTGGACAATACTCCGAACGGGACTATTGCCTAAACGCATACCTAAACAGATATCAAATAAATACAAAATATTTTGTCAACAAATATGTAATCAAATTAATACCCAAAACATAATTCCCGACTCTTCTCAAACACTTGTCATTCAATGGATTTAAATTATTTGTTGTTTTTGGTGTTATATTATTACTGATTAAATCAAACGATCGCTTCATTTCTTAATATATTAGTTAATAATAAAATTAAGTAAATTAAAAGACAATAATTATATTAAATGAGTGATAATTAGCTGCACATCAAAACACAAAAATATATTTTCTTAACAAAAGTTGTTTACAAAAGCATAACCAAAAACAACTAATAATTAACGTCTTTATAAAATAATTTTTTTTAAAAATTTCTTCATTGGAAATTAGAAGCGCTATAAAAATATTTTATAACAAATGTTGACGTAATTTATACAATACGTAAAATGGAAATCCCGTAACATTCAAACCGTATATTACTATACGGTTGTAGTGTTTATGCATTGCTTTCAAAACTAGTTTTTAAAGATCGTCTAAAGAGATGTCAAACGTGTCTATAAAAAGTGTTTCAAAGTTCAGATGAGATCAAAGTTTTAATTCCTCTAATTTTTGGTCACTTTTCTAATGATTTCTCAGATTTAGTCCAAAACTGAATCTTATTTTATAGAAGTGTTGAGTTTGAAAACTGTTGTCATTTAAGGATAATTCAAGAAAACAATTGATTTATTCATTGTTTACATTACGTGAAATTAATTTTTAAAAATGAGTACAAAATATAGTGAAGTATTGAATGGATTGCGTAAATCCTTTATGTCGGGAAAGACAAGAAGTGTTGGATTTCGGAAAAATCAATTGAAATCTTTGTATCGATTTCTTGAGGAAAACCAATCGTTAATCGTTTCGGCACTCATTGAAGATTTTCGAAAGCCTTCGTTTGAGACCCGAATGACTGAAATCGATTACGTTATGAATGACATTAGAGGACAACTGTTCGACATCGAGGAATACGTCGCACCAAAACATGTCACCAAAAATCTGACGACGATTGTCGACAACGCGTTCATTCAGTCCGAACCATACGGTTTAGTACTAGTGATCGGTTCTTGGAATTACCCAATTCAGGTCACTTTGAGTCCATTGGTTGGGGCCATCGCCGCCGGTATTTATGTTTTAAATTGTTTTTAAATTTTAATCACTTTTATATACTTTGCGAACAACTCTTAAGTTATTGTAAACAAAATTAATTTCAAACTATTTTTAAACTTAAATAACATTTTTTTAGTAAAACATGAATTAGTGATCTTTAGCTGCAATTTTTAGCTATAAAAACTAAAATCAGTGGTAATCCAAAAATAAAGCAAAATAATATCTAAGTTAACATAATTGCACTATTGGTAAAGGTTTAGCAGTGGGGGAGCTATAGAAACACTTTTGTTGTAAAAGCTCTAAATCTAAAGTTAATATTGATTTGATTTAAGGCAACACTGCGGTTCTGAAGCCCTCAGAGCTCTCGCCGTCGACCGCAACTTTGTTACAGCGATTATTACCCAAATATTTGGACTCTGAGTGCTATCGAGTCATATTAGGCGATGCAGACGATACTAAAGAACTATTAACTGAAAAGTTTGATTACATATTCTTCACGGGAGGCAATAAAATCGGTCGGTTTGTCCACCAATCGGCTGCCGCGCACTTGACCCCAACCACATTAGAGTTAGGAGGAAAGAGTCCCCTATATATTGATGATTCTGTACCAAATATGGAGATGGCGTGGCGTCGGGTGCTTTGGGCCAAAATGGTGAACGCGGGACAGACATGTGTTGCACCCGATTATATACTTTGCACACAGAATGTTCAAAAATATTTGATTCAATTCGGAGACAAAATATTAAAAGAATTTTTCGGAGAAAACCCTAAATTGAGTCCCGATTTGGCCCGAATTGTGAACGAAAGACATTTCCAACGTTTGCTAAAATTGTTGACCAGTGGTAAAACTCTGGTGGGAGGAGATTACGATATCAATGATAGATACATTTCGCCCACTATTCTAATTGATGTCTCGCCTAATGATCCGGTAATGCAGGAGGAAATCTTTGGACCTATTCTTCCCGTTGTTGTAATCAAAGACATCGACGAAGCGATTGAATTCATTAATAGTAGAGAAAAACCGTTGACTTTATATATATTTTCTACAATTCAAGCCGTTATTAATAGAATTATTACCGAATCCTCCAGCGGTTCTATTTGTGTCAACGATGCTATCATTCATTTAAGTGTAGATACTCTCCCTTTTGGAGGAGTAGGTAATAGTGGTTTGGGTGCATATCATGGGAAGTATTCATTCGATACTTTTTCTCACCAAAAATCAGGTAATTCTCAATATATTTCTCTTTTAAATCAATTAAAGTTTTCTGATTTGTATTCCCAGTACTGATTCGCGGTTTCAACCCTTTGCTTGAATGGGTAGCGTCGAAACGATACCCTCCTTATAGTGATAACAGATTAAAACGATTACTACGTCTTATGAGAAAACGAAAGAATTATATCCCAAATAATATTATGTATTACTTGATGTTTATCTTTGGTTGCATTACATGTCTTGTCTATAAGGAAATTGTTTCTTATTTTGGGTAAACATTTCATATAAACGATGAATATTTAGATAATTAAGAAATTTATTTCCAAAAGTTATTCAATAATTTTTAATTTTATTTTTTTAATATAAATGTAAAACTTTATAATAACGTCGACTACTATTAGACGCACTATTAGATCAATGAGTTAACACAAATTACATATTGAATACAAGATATGGTAAGAATACAATACAATATATGAATAGTTTCGGAATTTATTATTGAATATAAATATTTGTAAATCATTTAAATTTGCAAAACTATGGAATTTTAATGAATAAATTCATTGAATTTTGTTGTATTTTTGATAAAAAAGTTATTCTTTATTATTATTATTAATGTTTGGTT
>JAQGCF010000204.1:0-12182 GCA_034699405.1 Hermanniella punctulata | reverse complement strand
AAATAGATAATAATAAAACCCAAACACTATTGCACTCGAGTTTGACATTAATATAATTTCAAATATTTTGAATAAATAGTGAATCGAGAATAAGATAAGTGACTATAAGTAGATATAATATAATTATTAGGTATATGAGTGACTAATCTGACATTTTTTTGTTGATATTTGATAAGTGAATCATTTGCTTCGTTTAGACTTTAAGTTTATTTATTGATAGCTATTCAAAGATTTTCAATCAATGAGTGAAACGCTATAAATAAAAACTTATTTCAATTATATTTATATTTATTGGTAAAGAAATAAATAATTTTAATTAAATAATATTTTTTTAATTAAATATTATTTTAATGAATTGAATTTCAAACAATTCTTTGACACAATTATTGGCTAATCTTTTGTCGCTTTATTTACACAATAAATATATAACAATAGAATAGATTTGAATTATTTATGACTTGAGTTATAATTTTGATATTAAATATAACAATATTTGTGTCTATATTTGTTACTCCAGTTGAAGTACTTTACGGCACAAATATTTGTGTATTTTATAATTCCATTCCATTGATAATAATCAGGAAATGTAGTTAAGTCTAGGATTAGATAAACATTAATTTAGGTTTAGTTGTCTTCTATTGAGTCGAATATTTATATACCCTATGATTCATATGACAGCTGAAGATAGTAACGGTTCTGTAATAAAGGTTAGGAGAATTTGTTGTCATAGAGCTCAGGTAACCATTGATATGTGGGAATAGTTTTTTAATTAGACTATCGGTTGAAATATCTTTTTTATGAGAATTTTTATTAATTTATTATTTTTGTCAATAAAGTGAGTGAAGAAAACGATGCGTTAGAGTCGTTCCAAATGGAGACCAATGTTTCGACACTGGATTTACCCATTTTTACCGAAGAATTCTTAGATCACAACAGAGTTCGGGAACAAGAGTTGCGTTCATTGAGGAAATTGAACACTGACTACGAGGAACAGAACGCTATACTCTCTAAACATATCGATAATATGAAGTCTGCGATCGAGAAACTAGAGGTCGAGTCAGTCCAGCAAAAGAACAATAACGTTGCGCTTAACCAACATTTAACACATTTGCGAACAATCCTTTTGCGTAGTTTCGCTGCCATCCCTATACCCGGCACTAATGAGTTGCCAAACATAGATAACATCGACGACTATATGATTAAATTGCACTCAAAGCTAACCAAAGAGAAGACTCGAGATTCGGAGGCCTTACTCGAGCGCGTGAAGGCTATTGTCGCCGGTCTTGACTATAATCTCCATTAAATTTCAATTAAAAATTAATTTCAAGTATTAATAATTTTAAATCCAATACAAACCATTCATTTTTATCCCTATCCCAAAGTACTGATATCTACCGGTAATTAGATCTTAGAGTAAATGATTTATTAGTTTTTGAGAATTAAGTTTAAAATATTGACTCAAATTCTAATTCTAAACTTAATTTTAGCTCAAATTAGTAATTATTAATAATTATCTCTTTTGTTACTAACATATTGTGTACTCCAATCAACTGTTTTTTGCATTTGCATCCATTGTATCGCATTAGTAGTAAACGTAATGTATTTCAAAGTTAATTAAAAAATATTTGTAATAAAAAATTAGAATTTGAAAAAATATTAATAAAATAGTTATAAAACAACAAAAAGGAGTAGAAATAGGGGGGAATCAGAGCGCATACATTTATTAATACTTACGCGCATCAAAAATATGTTGTGACCCAAGTTTTGCCATAAAGAGAGCAACTCCATGACAGTGTTCAATGAGTTTGTGGCCAACTGTCCACGGATAAGCTCTCTTCATGAAAAATACTTGTTTTCCCAACCGATCGCTTCCCTGAGTCAACAAATTTGGTCTACTTTTCAGTCAAAACGCTGTTTAATAACTAAAAAAAAATATTTGACTTTTTTCTCAAACAATAATTTTATTTAAAGAAAAAAGTTTTACGTCTTTTAAACTCTCAGTCAAACAGTTTTGAGACTATGAGTCAAATACTGAATGCCGACAATGAAGTAGTGAACCACAAAATTGGACAAATAATTATGAGATAAGACAACAATAAGTTGCTATTGAAGTGTGTATTGGAATTGAGTCCGACAACTAGTAATCCTCGAGCGAACGCAATGTTAGCAATAATTTCTTTTTTTCATACATTTCTTCTTTTATTTAAGAGAAAAACAATTGCAAACAATAGTTAAATAGAATCGAAATAATAAAGTAGTTCTCAAACAACTTGAATACGTGTCGTTCCCAAGTATTATAAGTTATCAGAATATCAAACAAATAATTATCGCACATATCGTAAAAAAGCTTAGAGTCGCACAAAAAAATTCCTCCACTTTTATATGCGATAAATATATGTTTAATATTGTTTGAAATGTCTTTTTATGTATTTCTTATCTTTCTATAGTAACTCTATCGGCCTCCCTATCACTTCTCCCTTTCTTTCTCCCTCCGCTTTCTTATAATAATTACTAATAATAATAATATTGTCATAAATTTTAATTTTGTGATTACAAAACACCAAAAGGAAAAGTGTTTTATAGCTATAGTGTAGTTAAAGTCCATCACTAGGTTTTTATGGCGAATAAATAGTCGAATGTTTTTTAGTTTAAAACTTTTTCATTTTATTTCATTTTAATTTCATATTTTTAATTATGTTTCGTAACAATAGATTTGTATTAATTCATAGAATGAGTTGACATTAATCTCTTCATTAGACATAAAATCTTCAATAATTTCCAATTAATTACACTTAAGTCTAGAATTTGAGTTTTAATTCTGTTAAACAACTATTACTTCACTTATTGTAGTTCTAAATACCTGTTGGATGTGTTGTATAGCTTTGGCCTAATTGTTATTCTCTGTGCAAATAGAGTGGAATTTAGATATTTGATAATAAAGTGAGACTTTATAGCACTGAGTAATAATAAATAGCAGAGCCATAGAGTTGCAAATCAAAAGATAACAACAATTGTTATCTAATTTGATTTTTAAGACATAAAACTCTCTTCTCGTGTAATAGTAGGGAAATTAGTTGTTGGGCGCAAACAAACTCAACACCAATCAAGTCTGCAATACCGGTAACTCGAAGTTTCATATTATCATACATTTAATTGTGTTTAATGAATACATTAAGTGTAAAATAAAAGATAAAACAATTAAAATATTTTTTTTACAATCACAAGAAAAATAGGTTTTAATTATTTGTTTTATGTTTTTTTATCATTTATTAATAGATAGTATTTTTTTGTACACTTTATTACAATTAAAAAAGCAAACATTGCGTTGAGATTTGAGACACAAATCGCAAACTTTTTATTATATTATAGAATGAATACAAAGAACTGGAATTTTAATTTGAATACAACTCAAGTGTTGTTGAGTTTTAATTTTACTACTAGTGATATGAATAGGGGAGATAAGAGTAGTGTTATATTATATGAGCAATAATTGAATCATATTTGAAATGAATTAATTAAATGCATTACTCATTCATCGGTTATCTAAATATCTTCGTTAATGAGTAACAAAAATCCGGATTTTTGTATTCATTGGTTAAGAATTTCTTTTTTTGACTAATAAACTAATTATTTGAAATTAAGTAAAGCACAGGTAATATATTTATATCTCAGTTTATATTAATTAATGTTTTAAAACACTTTTTGGAAAGTTTTAAAAAAGTTTTTTATACTCTTTATAGTCAGCAATGAATGCATTTTTATTTGCTATCAAAATAAATGTACTCAATGTGTTTGAAAGGGTAGTTATCGAACAGTATTAAAGTTAATACCATATAATAAATTAACAAATGATTAAAAATGATTAAACATTTCTTTTTTGTTCAGTAAAAACGAAACATTTGTTTTAAAATATTTAATAATATTTTAAAATTTCGAATTAATTAATAATTAATTAAATTAATGAAATATATATTTAAACTATAAATGTAATGAAAAAAGAGATGAATTTTTTAAATGTGTTGTCATTTGTAAGTAAATATTATGTATTTTAATAAACAATGTAATCGTCAGCACCACATGAATTCAAGTCTTTTTTGTTTAACAATTAGTTAATTAAAGTAGTAATAAATGCCATCCATTTAATGGACTTTCCATTCAAATGAACTGTTTTTAATGTGTTTTTATGTATTCTTATTCTATACTTTAAATTCGATAAATTCTGTTCACTAATCAAAAAACGGTATAATTTTTAAGGAATTTGTTTTAGAAGTGATTTTTATCGCCGGGAGTTTCCAAACCAAAACGGATACCAATTATTGTCTTCCACTCACTGTATGCGAACTGACTTTATATGTATTTATATTATAATTATTAATAAAAGTTTCTAAAAAGTTATCCTTCGAAAGAACCGATGCGTTTGAGGCGAACTGTAAAACAAGAAAAAGCAATAAAATAAAACTCATTTTCTTTTGATTAGATTTGGATTTTGAGTGAGAATTATATATAAAATAATTAACTCATAAATTAAAAACATTTATATATTTATTATATGAAATGGTTATGAAATCCCATCAAAAAGTAAATATAAGAAAAGATAATAATAAATAAAAATTGTGTTTAATTTATGAGCACAGAGAGGAGAATCCTGTTCTGCACTATTCATACATTATTTGTCAAATTTTTTTTTATTATCTAAACTAATCATTGAAACGACTTGTTATGGATAGGAAGGGTTGAGAACTCCTGTACTCCTGTTTTGTTGAACTAAATGTGTTTTTGTTTAAAATCTTAAATCAAAGCGAATGTTGTGTTTTGTGTTAATCGTAGCGCTGAGTCATACATACCATTATCATTGTTTTGCTGTAAATGGTCGGTCACCTTCTGTCGAGCACAGGGAACATCAAAACACAGGCCCAACCGGAGTAGCGTATTGTTCTGTTCCACTGCTTTTGCGATTTCCATTTCTATTCGGTTACCCATAATTAGAGGCCTTTGATTCGAAGCACGAAATTCTAATACTCTCTGCTTTACTAATAAGGCCTGAATTAGGTTTCGTAACATTGGCCCCGAGAGGTAATTTGACTCTACACTTATTGCCCGAATAGTTGTGTTCTCTTTAAGCGCTTCAACCAATTTCTGAGTAATAAAACAAAAACAAATTAAAGAAAAGTAAAAAAATTCCAAAAACACTGTTTGCATACCTCTGCGGGTCCGTCAGTGAGACCAGTATTGGAGAGATGAAGTACTTTAAGGTTTGTGTTGTGTTTTAATCCGTCAAACATTCTTTTGAAGGTATCTCTTGGAATAAACTTAATGTTATTCCAGTTAAGCTCTTGGAGTTGGGGGTCGTTTTCAATCACTAGTTTAGTGGTCTTCTCGGGGTCTGTTTGGTTGTCGGGTTCGAACGGCAGCTTTTTAGGAACACTTGCCTTCACTATTGATTCAAATTTATCACCAATTCGTTGGCCCTTATTTAGTATAGAGTTGTGGAACTGGTCCTGATTGAGCATCGAGTGAAGCCCTAGAATACCGGCCAAATCAACCAAATCCGCCTCAGAGGCGTCCTCCAATGCCTCCTCTGCTCCGTCTTCCAAATCAAGTATTATTTTCTCGTCGGACGAGTTGTTTAACTCAGGCTCTTTGGGTATCCATATCTTGCCTGAAAACAGGACCAAAAATAATGTTTTAATAAAATAAACATTTGTTTCCGTAACCAAAATAAAGTTTTTTCCCCATTATATGCACTCAAAACACACAAAAAACTGTGAGAAAACCTATTTTGAAAATATTGGGCGAAATAGTGTCTAATGATTGGAATTTTGTGTTTAGCGAAAAAAAGATCTGTTGAGCAGAAAATAATTACGAAAAACTCCAATTTTTTTCGTTCAAACCCTTTTGATGTCATTAGTGTGTGACTGAAAATTGTATTATTTGAGTGCCAAATGTTATACATCACATCAGATTAGGTTTTACTGAAGGCTAATCTTCCAATGATTGAGAACTCTTTACGAAAATAGCGCTTCAAAAGCCTTGATATTGAAATTTAATGCATTTTTTGGTTCGAAAATAGCAATTATAGTATTTTTGAGAACTACTAAATAAGAAACCAATAATTTCTAATTCATTGAAACCGATTATTACTGGGATTTAATAATATGGATATAGACTTATAAATATAATAATAACCAAATGGCAAGTGAGCCAAAAGTCGAGACAACAATAAACAATTGGCAATTTGCTTACTTAATAAGAATTTCATTTGACTGAAAAAAGTTTAATAATGCAAACGATGGCAGGATTTATGTCTAAGTTTAACCCAGACTTCCCCAACAATATGATAAAAAAGTTCATTAAAATTAAAGCTCAGCACAAACTAAAACGTGTTTCCGAAACACTTTTTCTACAATTTTTTGAATTCTTTTTAAGGCAGAGCTAATTCTTTTTGCAGTAGGAAATGACTCAGTGCTTACCACTGAGGGCTTTATCTCAAAATGATTTTATTTAAAATAAATGTGTTTTTTGGGAGTCGTCATCAAAAATCAAGTTTTTAGTCAAATCAACAAACAGTTAGTGTTATATAAAAAGTCATCAATAGTGACAATAACTCCCTAACCTTTTTTGACTCCAGGCTGGAATTGTTTGAGTTCAGGCCAGTCTTCCTGTTCCTGAGCAAACTTTGTCAGAAAATGTAACAATTTTTTCCTATTTAAGGGTCCGGTAGCTGTCTTAGTAGTTTGATCCTTACACCGCTGCGACGGTGGGAGGAGATTGTCGTCGGGGTCTACTTCATCGCTCAGCTGTTCCAACTCCTCCGCAGTTAACTGTCCTAAAAGGTTCTCGACGTCAATGTTGTCATACTCTTTGAGGTCTTTTCCGTACAGGAGTTTAAGCTTTGGCTGTTCGACCTTTTCAGTGGAGTTTTGTCGCTCTGATAATCTCCTTTGATTGACTGTTCGGGTAGTTTTTGTGATCTATAAATCGAGAGTCAAGAAAAACATATTTATGAATAACACAAAAATCTTTTGCACAAAATTTTGTTTATAATTATAACTCGAAATCAACCGTAAAGTATAAACACATACACGAGTACTAATGGAACGAATGGAATTCATATTTATAAATAAAAACTTCTCTACAGATGTGTTTTCACAGACTTTTTTTTATACAATTATTATTAATAAAAATTTTTATTTATGCACACAATTTGGAGTTCACATCAAAACCAAATTATTGCAAACTTTTTAACAAATATTTAAATACAAATGGGTTTTGAAAATCATTTTTAGATTAGTATACGAGATAAGTATACGAGACATCCTTTTAATACATGCCATTGTGTGGCGTTGAGGTTCAGGAAGAGTTAGACGATATCGTACGAAGACATGTAAGAAATGATTCGGAACTTTCAATAAAAACACTTAACATTTATTGTGAATAGTTTTTGAATCGTAAATGAATTATCAAACGGGATGTCTATCACGACAAGCGAACAATTGCTCTCAGATAGAAAGAAGACAACTGGCAGTACTGGCAGTGGTTTGTTTGCCAATTCATTTCATTGGCATTTCGCACACATTCTTACAAAAGTTATCTAAACTATCAGATTATTCATATACACGAAATTGCATTCAGAAAAAGCGCTCAAAACAAATATCACTTCAATTTTTTGATCCAAAACAAAAAGTTTAATAAGTAGTAACTGCGCAACAATAGACACAAACAGCGCGAACACTAAGAAAATATTTATATAAATAATAGAAATATTTGAATCGATGTCGATGTCGATCATATGAATCCCGGCGCCATTTTTCCTGATACCAACGTTTACTGATTCAAACTTAACTAAATAAGTATTCATTGAAAGTATAGAATGCGGTCTAAAAATAAGTCAGTACTGAATTTAGAATCAACTAAACTCGCATGTGCTCTCTGTGCTCTCAGCCTCCAATTCTACAGTACTCCAGTGTAGAGCATATGAGTGGCTCAAACAAACTCTATAAGAATTATTTCCTAATCTCAGAGATGAACTTAAAAACCCGAAAAAAACTTTTTGTAAAGTTCTCTCTCTGTTCTCTATCGCCTTCACATCTCACTGTTCTCTTCAAATAAACTTTGGGAGAATTTTCGAGTTCAATAAACTTTTTTTTGTTTCAAAAATTATTTTTATCAATTAATAGGTTTCGCTTTAAAACTAAACTAATTTTTAATTTGTTTTCTTTTATTATACGCTTTAAAAATAATTTTTAAATATATTTCAAGTGCTTTAAACATAAAAATTTTCGCTCAGCATCTAATGGATTGTTTGTGTCGGTGCATAACTTACACATACCGTATATAACATATTATGAATGAATATGAATACTACCCATTGTTTTAGAGATTTTAAAATAAATCCTTTATCTCTTAATTACACTGTATTTAATTATTTTTATGTAATATTAAAATAAAACTCGCGATACAGTCGACGCTAATTACTGTATACTAATAATAATAATTTAAAAAGTGATAGATTTGACAATTCTTTAAATAAATTAAATATTCTGAGAATCAGTAGCACTACCCTATGCTTGTTATTCTATTTTAAACAGTAGAGAGAGAGGGGGACTACATTCAAATAGGTCTGCAAGTGTTAGAGAATAATTTAGTTTCCGTTCAAAACACCGGCAGTATTTTAAAAACACCTTTTTGTTATTCAAATGACGTTATTCGCAGGTTTTGCGTATAAAAAACATTCCGTCATTAAATTCCGGCTCCAAAAGGTTTAGCAGTGCTAACCAGTGCTTTAACTAGTATTTTAAAAAAGTATCTCATTTTAGTTGATGACAATATCACTACTGATAAGAAATCTAATATTTGTGATACGAGGCTCTGATTAAAGGAGTTTGAAGTGAATTAGTTTTAATGAAAAATAAGAAAATATGAAACTTTATAACACATATGAATACTCTTTTTATAAATTAAATGTCAAAACTTTATCATAAAATACAGTACCGTCTGAGTCACTTAATGTACACCTCATCAAAAGGAGTAAACAATTTTTAGAATAGAGGTTATAGGGGTTAATAAAATTTTATTTAAATTCATTGATTATTAAGAACCGGTAATTTTTTTAAGGTAAATGCATTGGGTATTAATAGGGGTTTATATTACTTAAATACATGTATAAATAATACCGGTAATACCAAAACATAATATAAAACTCATTTTTAATAAATAAAATCAACTCATTATAAGCCAATGAAATATACTGTACTTAATATGGTATACATAAAAGTGAATTAAACTGTACTTTAATTGAAGCAAAACTTTTGCTCTTTAAATAAAAATCTGTTTTTTATATTTGTTATATTTTCATACGTAAAAAGAGATATACAGTACTGAGCGGTGGGATCCACTTTCCTCGACTTGAAAATTATATTTAATTTATGTGAAAAGAATTACGAAAATTGTTTTGTTTTTTGTCACCAATTGTTCTCAAAACATAATTTTCAACTTTTGGTTTGATTTTAAACAATAATAGAAAGTGGGTTACATTGAGTTGAAGTGGAGGTAACAATTAAGGTAACATAAGTGTCTCATATGGCTAAAGGACTTAATTTTTAAAATAGTAATTAACATAAAAACACACACAAAAAAGATCGACACAATTAAGGCCTAAAGTTTGCGTTCATTTACATTCAGAAAATATGTTGTATTTTAGGAAATCTTGTGATAAAAAGTTATTTAAAATATTTAGTATTAATAGCAGAATAAAAAGTTATAAATTCTGTGACAAAATGTTCATTTTGTTGTTAAGGGGTTTATAAATAAATTTTTTGAACTCTATTTGACAATTGTTATATGACTTACAGTAATATATGTGTAATAATTGATTACTGTTTTGTTTAAAAATAATCTCAAAATATGGCGAATGAAATGACATTCAGAATTCATTAAATAGTTTTTAGTTTTAACAAAAACATTAAAAAACATAAAACAAAGCAAACATTTACTAAACATAAATTAGTGAATGAGACAAACCTTAGTGTACTCGAACTCAAACTCTTCGCCGTCATTTTCGTCGGCCATCTTTTGTGAAATTTATATTTTAGTAATATTGTAGTCAATCGAATATTGAGATTCACTTTAATAATAAATTACATTCAAAAATTAGTTTAATATAAAATGTCTATCATTTGAAAATAATCTCTTAGAGACTGTTTGACTCGATATAGTAGTAATCGCCAAAACTGTTTTTAATGCAATTCTCAAGTATAAAGCAGTCATAGGAGTGGCTCTACTAGAACTTAATCTCTCTATCAGGCATGCTCTGTGTTTGTTGGCCCACAGCCGTTCCAGGTTTGTCATGTAACCGGGGGGATTATATGTGAAATATTTCTTTCCAGTATGTAATCACACTTTTTCAGTGAATAAGTTACAAAATTGCGCTTTTGTAGCACAACTCCTACCCAAATATTAACCTTATTTATATGCATAATTATTTCGTATGCATACCCTACGCGTAACGTAATCAATGAGCGAAACTTAATATCAATATTAATAAAGTTTTTATTAAATTTAATTCAGTAACCTTTCCTATTATTATTTGTTAATGATTTTGAATATAATTTTAATTATTAGCAATAATTTATGTTCAATATCTAAAAATACAAACAAACGTGACTTTACATCATTTTAAGCGCTTATTATTATTTAGTTTTTTTTAAAGATTAGAGAGATTTTGAGCAATCAATACAATTAATGCTGATTTGACTATAGTTTGTGATTTTGAATAACGTGATTGATAACATCAAAGGCCATATATTTGCTATTTTTCAATGCGCTGTTTTTTGAACAATTATTTAGAAATACAGTAATAATAACAGCATAAAAATGCATTTTTACAGGTATACAAACTTCCAAAATTTTTGAACTGAACTGACATATTTAATAACTAAGTAACAGTTAAAGTGAACAATTTTAGATAAGTTTTTTATATTTTTAATAATAAATCTATAAAAATAATATTAAGCCATAAAAGTTCACAAATAAATTATTTGATTCACTCAGGCGTAACAGTTTTGGTATTCTAAGGTTAAAAATGTCTTGTAAATCCTTAAATGATCTCCGGGTTACTACTCTATTGTACTTTACTGTGCTGTTACATTAGTTTTTGATAAACTATCTTAAAATCTCGAGAAAACAAACATTTTCTAGCATTGATTTTTGTATAACTTTTAGTCTCAATGAAATATTTAATTATAGAGAGCTTTTTTCCATCGCTATTGACTTTACTTGAAATTCTCGTCAAACAATTAAGGAATAAAAAATAAGATGAAAACAATAGCGATAACAAATAAAAAAGATTAGTTTTATTTTAAAAAACACTCAATAATACTGTATGTGTTTAAGGAATTTTAGTAATTTGTTTTCAATACTACTAAAAGATTATATGGAAATGTTGAATGTTTTGATCAATTTAAGTGAGTTGTTTTGATTTGTATTACATAATAATACTCTTGCATTTAGAACAGATGCTACCCTTGTTTCGTGTGTATTGGCATTGCAATACTGAGAAAATTATGAATAAATTATATTTATATTTAAATCTTTTATTTAAATGTAATAAAATTTTTCATAAGCTCTAATAAAAGAAATAAAAATATAAATTATTTATACACAACGTTAACACATTACGTATATATGATTTGAGTAAAAGCATTGAGATATTTATTTCTGAAGCCTATTATCCCACAGTAAATGCGTATTATTGCCAATATTTTATTGTGTTAGAGATGAACTGCGAGATAACATATTTGGATTGACTAAAATTCATTGTAAGCGAATTTGGATCAATTTTCGCCATTAGCACAGAAACAGTTTAGAGTCTAGTAGTAATCTGTCGTTCATTTACGATATAATAAATAATCGATAAAAAGTCTGATAATATTATATTTTTATTAAAGGAAATGAAAATTTTTAAATTAAAAAATATAAATACAAAAGTCATGTGAAATGAATGAGATTTAACTGACAAACATAATCAGTTTAATCAAGATTTGTGTGAATTAATGATATCATTAATCAATAAAGAGTTTGAGACAAAGATTTGGCTGAAAAAAATTGGCAATAAATTGTGATAATATGTTTTATGGAGGCAATAATTTTTGCATAAATCATCACTACTTTCCTTATTTAGAATT
>JAQGCF010000203.1:0-12183 GCA_034699405.1 Hermanniella punctulata | reverse complement strand
CTTAATCAATATGTTAGAAAAATTTATTGTCAAAAATATTTGTATAAATAATTTAAATTGTAACAATTTTGTACTTTTCTGAATTTTAAAATAAACTTTTGAAATGAAAATTGTTTCTTAAATTTATTATGTTTAAGCAAAGATAATAACGGTAATTGGTTGTAGTTGTAAAAGAAATTCAAATAATAGTTTTTAATTAATTTATAATTAATTTTTAGTGTTTATTTGTTAATAAATACATAATATATCATTATTATTTTTATATCATTGCAGATTATGGAATCCGAGGATATACGCAAGAAAAGAGTAGGCAGGCCTAGAAAAGTGTTTGAATCCCTCGAACACCAGAAACAACACATACGGAAATATAATAATAAAGCGGCAAGAAAGTCGAGAGAAAAACGCCAAGATGCGAAAGCATCTTTGTCGAAAACTGAAACCGACTTGGAGAATAGGAATGAAAAGTTAAGGAACGATGTGACTGAATTGGAAAGACAAATTCAGGAAATTATAAATAGTCGTCAACAAAAAGACCCTCCACCATATATTTATATTATTAGAGATGTTGACTTTTCCATTGTAAACTCTTGCCAACTAAATCATATATTAATTAATGTAAAATAATAAAATTTTTAATTTTTTACAATTTGTTTTGAAATTTGATTCTTCTGGGAATGTGTAGGAGGAGGTAAGTGATCAGAGAGTTGAAGAGGCATCGATTGTATAGCATGTAATAATATACTACTATAAGCAAATATTGGGTCTTGGTCTGAGTTTCTGCTACTCGAACTAGAAGTTCTTGTTTCGACTCCTTCTTGGTTACATTCTCATTGTTGCTAAAGACTGGCTCACTCTTCTGTAAGGATGAGTTAAAATGCACTAAATTGGAGTTATTTATTTGAGTGACAATAAGAATAAGTTAAAATAACAAATATATTTATTAAAGAATTTCAAATCTAAAAAGTAAAAATATTTACAATTAGTTAAAAGTAATTATGAAATTTTTACAGAGCAGATGATTTTATTCTTAGCAACTGCGCACTATTTAACGTAACATTTGTATATTAATTCAATTATAGTGTTGTACATTAATAGTTAGCAAAGTGAACATCATTTATCTCCAAATGGTTTATAAACCAAACGATAATTTAATAATTTTAATCATATAGAGTATAATCATTGCCGAAATCTAATTATAGACAAAAATAATAATTTTAAGGTTAATCTCTAAAATATTTAACTATTAATCTCAAACCTTATATAATCTGAAATAATTGAGAATAAAAATGGATCCAAAATAAAATCCAACCATTTTTCGGCCTATGCTTTCAATGAAGAACATTAACTATAAAAAGATTTTAAAAATATTAACAATAATATTATCTATAAAATGAATCAATAATTTAATATTATATTTAATATATTGAAAATTTTTATGTAAATCATTTCTTAATATTTTATTGATCTAAGTGCTGCTATAAAAGTATCTATATACTGTAGCTAGTGTTGTCCGCTTTCCTAATTCCAAAATTTATTCTCCTTGAAAGTGGAAATTTTTCCCATAGTTTTAGGCACTTTTAATTTTTTCACAATATTCCCAAAATCATATGACTTGAATAAATGTTTTTAAAAATAATGTTTATTTTATAAGATTATTGATTAAATTTTTTAGTTTTTATCGTTACTCGACAAATGTGTCAAATTTGACCACAATAATTTTTAGTCATTAATTACATAAAATTGTTTAATAACTTATAATATATAAATGTGATGACGACCCATAGCTAGCTTTCGTGCTGTTTATAAATGGTTGGCACTGGTGTTCTTGTATTAACATTTAAAATATTTAATTTTAATCTTTTATTTTACATTTAATTAAATGCTTAATTTTATATGATATTGACATTAAATCTTTTTCTTATTTTTAAAGTTAATTAAATTAATTTATTCTAATTTAATAAAAAATATATTATTTTATCAATGATATTGGGGACTTAGGAAACCAATTTTATATTCTCTATTTTCCCAAAATTAGGGAATTTATTAATTATTTTTACTAAAAGTTTTTAATTTATTTTTTTGAAATTATTTTAGTTCACAAAATACTATTTCATAATAATAATTCATTCACGCAATGCAAAACTTTATATTGAATTATTAAACATTACTGTTCAATTGTAATAATTTGTTGAAAACAAATTTGAGAGCCCTCGGTACCAGGGATGGCCAGAGGGGGGTGAAAAGGGGAGGGAAATGGCGAATCCCCCCTCTGTGATTTTTTAGGTACCCCCCCTCCCCCAAGGAGAAAAAGACTAAATGCTAACGTACACCCCCTTTGAAAAACATACAAATAGCGCCGCAAAGAAAAAGTTACCTTGGTCCCCCCTTTGAGAAAAACCCCCACCTGATCCCCCTCTGAGGTTTTTTGAGGACTATATAGCAAAATACCCCCCCCTGTAATTTTCGAGTCTGGCCATCCCTGCCTCGGTACCTCAACTGTTAGCACAGTTTTCCCAATACTCACAAGTGCTGTAATCAACACACGATTCAGTTGAAAAATACTCAGGAGTTGTACAAAGAAAGGCATCGATCCTATGAATTCTCAGTTCCTAAACTTACACCCCACCTACACTGAATAATGTATAAAATACTTGCATGTAATTAAAATGTACACATTGCATAGGGCAGAGTCCCGTAAAATATTGATAGGAGTTAGAGGAACAAGCATTTTTTATAAAGTTTTTATAGCTAACAGGATGAACCAGAAGTCTCACTATTATCTTTGCAGTGGGATTATTACTGAAACCGCATGAAACACATTAGAGTATAATATTTGAGCAAATTTTAGGAACTAAACAGAACGGGAACTGTAATCTTAGGAACTGAACTGAACGGGAACTCTTGATTCAGGAACTGACCTGAACGGGAACTGTAATATAAGGGACTGAACTGAGAGGTAACTGTATGAAAAAGAACTGAATTCAATGCCGTTCCCGTTCCATTTCCCGTTCAGTTCCAGTTCCAAAATGTTATACTCTAAAACACATCATTAAAAATATTAACTTAATAATGCTTATGTGCATGTAATGCATATTAATGCGTATACCAATAAACACCATATTTAAAAATTAATTTACAAAATATTGAGTTTTCATTAAGTAATATACCTTTAAATTCAAAGAAAATTTTTTCAAATATTGTGCAATAATTGATAAATGGTTTACTAATTTATAAGTCTTAAAAGCTTCAAAATTGACAGAGGAGGCAATATTGAGGTATATTGTGATTAATAGTATACCCATTGAATAAAAATAAAAGAATACATATTTTAAAATAATATGCGCATCACTATAAATGGACGTAAATAACATTGTGTTCATATATGTAATAAAAAATACTAAAATAATAAATGAATATTTGGACCAAAATATAGTATTGTATTCATTGATTTCTAAATGAATTTTATCCAAACTTTTAATTATAAGAACAATATTTTGTTTATTAAATTTTTTCTTATTAATCATTTGTTTAATTTTATCATTAATTGAACTTAATTTCAATTTGAGATAAAAGCATAAAATATAAAAATACATAAAATTCCACTGAATTACTGTAAATACATGAAAAGCAGCGATAAATATGACAAGAATCCAAGGAATACCAAAAAGTATAAAATCAATTAAACTCATATTTATATAGAGTGAAATGGCTAAAACAATAAATGCACAAAAACCCCATATTTTTGTACTCAGTTCGCATAATTTATGGCATGTCTTATATTTATTAATAATTATATAAAATGTTTTTTCATCTGTTATTCCCATAGATTTTGCTGAAACCAAACCAGAAATCATACGAAAAACATTCATAAAAGTGGGGGAAATATTCTTATAATATAACCAAATGTATAATAATTGCGAGAATATTCCTATTAAACATATCTGGATAACTCCAAAGTTTAGATGGTCTCCAACCTTTAAAAAATATGGATAATCTCCTAAATATATATACCATCTCTTCTTATTGCTCGGAATATACATTGCTATAACACTTCTTACAGTATTTAATATTAGAAACAATAATATGAAGTATGGATTAAAAAACATATTTCTCTTAACATTTGAGAATTTATGTAATGAAATACCTCTTAAATACAGTTTATTCGCAGCTTCAGGTATGACTATATTCACTGGTTGTTTATTATTTAATGTAAAGTTGTTATAAATTGTTATAATACTAATGCGATTGTTATTTATTTTAAACATTTTTTTAATTATTCTCATTGGATATGAAATAATATATGAATTAAAAATAAAATTTATATCATTTAAGTCAATGTCAAATATAATCTCAATTAAATTTTAATTATCTTTACTTAAAGTACAAGTACTTACTCTACATATGACTGCGATTAATAATTCAATTTTATGGAAAATTTTTGGATAATAGCAAAATATTTTCCTTATATATAGATATTAATAGTTTCTTAGAAAATATTGTTTAAATTTTCACATATTATAAATGTTATACTAATTAAAAATAGATTTATTACATGAATTGATTTTCGTACTCCTAATTAGTTTGTTTTTTCATTATTATAACACGAGAGGTAATCACGTCAAGTGATCACAATTTTATTTTAAGTTTTAAAATTAAATTTTTCTAATAATTTGCTTACATATTATTTATTTTGTTATTACTTTTACATAATTTTATTTTTAGTGATAGATATGTTTACATAATTACAAATTTTAAAATTTCATAACTTTATATCAATATTATTGACTTTTTGTTAAATTAATATTAAATTTCAATTTTAAGTTTAAATAATATACTTTTTGTTTGTTTATAATATGCACTTAGATATGAATTACAAATATTAAAATTATTTGTTTAGTTTATATCTAACTTAAGTGTAACTTTTAAACTCCTGTACCCTGTATACACTTTAGGGGTTGGTGACAGTTATACTAGAACTAGTTAATTTTATGAAATTTTATACTAGATCTTAATTTTGATAGGAGTTCTAATACATTAATATTTAGTTAGCTATGGGAACAAATCAAGTAATAATAAAATTTTTGATAAAATTTTTATTTTTCTATTTTATGAGAAAATTAGTAAAATTAGATTTCAATTTAATTCATTTAATTATAAATCTTTTTTTCCTAATGAGTGACAGTTTTTTAATATAGTCAGAAATTTATAGGCTTTAGAAATTATTATATCGTTTTTTATTTAGAAATTATAAAAATATGTGAAAATATTTTTAAAACAATATTTTTGAATAATAAAATTTATTTTAATTAAAAAAAATTTTAAATTTAATAAAAAAAACTATAAATGACACTTCACTAATCACTTTATTTTTGTTAAAATTATGAGATAATTATATATCAATTAAAATTCATATTTAGGTTAAGAATTAAGTTCTTAGTAATTAAACATTTTATTGATTTATATAACTTTATAAAAAATGTTTAATTTCTCAAAGGGGGACATTGCTGAGCCCCTATGCAATGTTTTATTTAAAATTATAGGCAAGTCATTTCATTTTATAGATAAATTATAGGCAAAGTTAACGTGGGGTAGATTATGTTCTGAGTATTTAAAGAGCATTTGCCTTATGCTCAACCCTTGGGCATTAATAAATTATCAAAAGATCAAATAAATTTCTCAATATTTATGAGGAAGACAAATACTTTACAGCTCGTTTACCTAGGGATTTCTTTTAAGAATAATTCTATATAAAGCTTATCAAATAATTTTATTGAAAAATATTTTTTATTAACATTCATTTTTAAATTAATTTTAAACACAACTAAAGTAAACTCTATTATATTAAAGTAAACCCATTACTAACAGTCAGTATAGCAGTAACTGATTTAAAAAACTGATAATAAAACTTTTTTTAAGGAATTGTTACAGAGATTACTTGACTCTAATGAAAAAAATTTATAAAACTCAAAAATGAATGACATTGTGAAATTGGGCACTCTTAATTATTTGTAGGTGATAACCTATGGTTCACAAGCTTACATGGTAGCAAAAAACTCACCACTTTATTTCTACAAATGAGATTGAAATGTATAACTCTAGACGTTTGGTGCTCATAAATCCTACATCTATTACCTAAATAGCTATAATGTGTAGAAAAAGTTAATAGAAATTTTTCTATAACCCAAAAATTATTTGATATTAAATATTACAATTTTCTCTTAAACCTACTGTTCCTATGTCTATTATTAGATCCTTAAAAAGTGATGGGACCAGAGAAAATTTTGACCAAAATATTCCTTGTTGAGTTGTAGAAGGTAGAAATGTTATATCTATTAAAAATTTTAATAGTTGTAAAGATTTTAAATAAATTTTATTTTTTAACAGAAAAATTCTAAATAATAATAATTCTAATTCTTTAATCAGGGATTACCAAGTTGGGGGGAATTGGGTTTGGGGGGGGGATTTTTTGGCGGGAAAATTTAGCAAATTGGTTTTGGAAGGGAAAATTCGAAAATGGTCTCATAAAAATGCAATAAAAACACTATTCCCCCCCTAAATCGCCAAAAAATTTTTATTTCCCCCCCCCTAGAAAAGTCGATGCTTGGTAATCCCTGTCTTTAATACTGTACTCTAATTCTTATTAAAAAAGCCATATATGCTAAAAATTCTATTATAAATTAACCTATAAACACAATTTTTAACTTATTTATAATTTTTATAGCTTAAAAAAATCTTTTCTTAGTGCTTGAGTGCAAAAATACCACCCTATAATATTTAAGTATAGTCATTCATGATACCTGATAAGATCCCTAAAATATAAATCGTACACTGATTAAATAAATTGTCAAACAGATAACGACTCTAAAAATTAATGATGAATATAGAAGCTTTAGGATTTTTCCAAGATAATTATACTCCAACAAACGTGCTTGCTATTAGACCGAGACTAAACAAACTAAAAACTAATTTATTTTTGTAAAAATAAAATGACATTTAATTATATTGTTATTAATTTTTTATAAAATTTTATTTTTAAAAATAATAATTAATACACATTCTAAACTTTGTAAGTAGTGATGTGGATAAGCCCAAAATAACCCAGCCTGGGCTTTGGTCGGACTGAATTATAATGAGCATAAGCATCCTAGGAATTGATCATAGAATTTAATTCAGTTTTAACTAATTGTTAACATTTAAATTCTAAAACAAAAGCATTAATTTCTGCTTTTTAAAGATAATAATTTATGTTTAAAATATGATAAAATTTAAAAATTATAAATTGGAAAATTGATTGCAATATTTCAATTTGAATTAATTATGTCTTATTAATTGTAATGGAATGAATGCTAATTAAGGAAATATTATTTTAAATGAACTATATTTTTAATGACTCAAAAAATTCATGTAATTAATTTATTAATGACAGTATATACAATCAATCTCAAAACTGTCACCAAGTATTTTAAGCATTAGTCCAAAATTATTTAGTATTTTTAAATAAAAATTTTCTTGGTTATATGGATTTTAGCCACGCAACTACACTAGAGCTCAACAGCCGGTGAGTTAAATTACAAGGAAGATAAGTTGCATAATTTATTCATAAAAACTGCTTGATCATTCAAAAATCTGATCAAGCACATTAAATCAGTCCGAAAAATTAATCGAAACCTCAAAAATGATTTCTCAATATTCTCGTTTGTATAGCTCCAGTAGTAATTAAAATGTAATTTTTTAAAATTTATATTAAACTCTGGCACAGAGATGGCTTAAGATATAGGTATGGTTTTAGATTAATTTGAAATTTGAAAAACCCTACAAGTTTGCCATTTGTCAATTTTACATAACTCGACTTCCCTGTATTCCATAGGCAAAACCATTATTTTCAATTGCTTTTATTAAAGAAACAATTTTTAAAATATTTAATAAAAATAATAATAAAATATTTGTAAAAGTAAATGAAAATAATGAAGCCATAACTGAAGAGGCGAATAAATTGTATATAAGAGGTGTTTCATTACATAAATTCTCAAATATAAAGAGACATAAGATTTATAATCCATACTTCATATTATGGTTTTTAAATCTAAATACTGTTAGAATTGTTATAGTACTGCATATTCCAAACTATAAGAAAAACTAGTTTATATCAATATTTTTTTATGTTTGGAAAATATTCTAATTTTAGTGTTATTCTGATATGTTTAATAGGAATATTCTCACAATTATTATACATTTGGTTATATTATAAGAATATTTTGCCAACTTATATGAATGTGTTTCGTATGATTTCTGGTTTAGTTTCACCGAAATCTATGAAAATAACAAATGAAAAAATTATTTTTATTTAATTATTGATAAATATAAAATATGCTCAAAATTATGTGAATTGTGGGTCCGTATTAAGCAAAGGGGCCCAGTATAAAATACCTAGAAACACTATATATGCAAACATATTATTGAACAGCATAATGAGACATGAAATAATATCAATATAAAAAGTGACTCTTAGGTGGTTTTTGACACGAATTTTTTCAAAATTGATAATTTAAAGTCGAATAACGCGAAAACTATAATATGGAACTTTAAACTGATTGAATATTCTTAATCAGCGTCGAAAACTCTATCAAATCGATATATTATTTGCTAACTTTCGCAAATTTTTACAAAATCACGTGACAAAAAACTACCAAAACGCCACCTAATTTACCTATAATATTTCGGTCTCATTATGCTGATTAAGAATAAATATGCATATATAGTGTTTTTTGGAATTTTATAGTGCTTAAAGTTTCTTTGCTTAATACGGGCCGAATTGTGTACAAAAATATGTTTTTAGTACAGTATATTTAAAACACGTATATAAGTTATATTTATTATTATTATTAAAAGTTTAAAACAACTCATTATACTCACTATATATTAATATTTAAATTAATTTTTCCGGCATTTTTCTTAAGTCAATAACAGAACCAAAAATTTTTATCTAATCTGTCAAATGCTGTAATAACATAATAGTTTGCATAATCACATAATCATTGTAAAAATCTGATGCAATTAACAATAAAAGTGAAAACAGTTAAAACCTTGAAAAACACTATCGAATAATACTTTCTGATAATATATGAGAAATTGCTTAAAATATGTACTGATATGACCATCAAATTTTATTATAGAAAATTCCTACCATAGTATGTCTAGTCTAATCATTTTAACAATTTTTAATGCATTTTAAAGACTTGATGAGATTTTCTTATAATTTTGTTATTCCATTAAATGTTCTAAAATTTTCAAAACTTAAAGTTTTATAAAATTAATAAATAATTTTTTTTATCAATAATTTCTGTCTATTTTATTGTGGGTTTACTTAATTTTTATTTTTGTTATGATTATATTCAGTTCATTCTATTAATTAGTAATTAAAAATAAAATGTTTTTTAATAAAAATTTAAAAGTTTACAAATAAAGTTGAAAAGTCAATATTGTATAATAAACTTAGTTTTTTCCCAACTTAAAATTTTTCTGATCTTCATATTAAGGCAATAAAATCACATCCAATTTAGTAGATATTATGTTTCATTAATCTATATTTTTAACGGTATTGAAAATGAAAAGGGGTCTAATAATTGAGCTTTTTGAATTGTCATGATGCACTGGTAAGAACAACTGTACTGATAAATAAAGTATAATTTATAAATCAAGATAAACAGGTTTATCGTAAACAATAAAAGCTGTGTATCATATCTACGAAGATTAAAACAAAAGTGTTATAAATATAAATGTTGAATATTTTCCTCATAACAAATATTTTATTATACAATTTGTTAACTTTTGTATAATTGTTATAATTTTGTTTTGAAACAGTTAAGTAAAACATTATGAGTAATAAAAAGTCAGATTTAACTGAAGATGAGAGTAAGGATTTAGAGAGCTATCGACAAAGTAGTCGCCAAGCAATTGCCGTAACTATTGTGATACACGCAGGGATTGCCTATTCGCTCATCAATGACTACATTACTTTCCAAAGCCTTGAACACTCATTATCTGGTAATTTGACAGAAATTGGATCAAAAATTGAGTTTGTTTTACAACAATCAACACCGGGTGTTGTCTGGCTTTTAATATGTATGTTTTATGTCATCTCTAAGCGTGCTGGCACTACAGCAGTCATCCCCGGATCAAGACATGAATATTTATCAGATAATGCAAAACGAATTTTTCTGAATTCTTTGGAACAGTTTGTAATGTCATTCACAGCTCAACTCATTTTAGTTACATATTTAGAGCCCAAAAATATTTTGAAAATTATTCCCACTTTTAATTTACTTTACTTTATCGGACGAATATTCTTTATGTTGGGTTACCCTAAATATAAGGGATTTGGATTTTCGCTACACTTTATTCCGTTTATTGCTATTATTGTTTATATTAGTTATAAATATATAGAAATTGTTTTATTTTAAACCGAATTTTTAATTTTTTATATTTATTGATTGAATTAATATTTATCACTAAAATATATTATCATATTTTAATGTCACTCAAATTAATTTCTGTTTTTAAAACACTAACACTTAATAAAAGTTATTTTTAAATTATAATATATTAAGTTCTTTAGATTATTTAAGGTTAGATTAATTTTTTTTAACTTTTTATTATAAAATATAAAATTAAATTCAATTTTTAAAAATATTTACAACATTTCGGTTGTTATTTCAATACTCTGGTGAATAAAAATATTGTGCAATAAAAGAGAGTGAATAATCTTTTGCTTATATGGTTTTAAATCAGAGATCGCCAGAAAAGAGAGTATATAAGAGGTATAAGATTAAAATGCATCTATGCATGTGCAAAACACCCTTTTTGGAAGTAAATAATTCTAAAAATTATGAAAAATAGGAGTAAAATGGATATTGTCTCACAAAATTTTAATAATACTATACACCTTATAGTTTTTTAAAAACTACATAGCAAAAACTTTCCCTGCCAATTTAAAAACTCAATATTAATTCACTTACATAACAAATTAAATTAAATTTTCTTTTTGTGCGTAAATATTTTAATCATACAAATAAATCAGAATTAATAAGTACTGGTAGTAATCTCATTCCTATAGAATAATGGCAAGCCTTTTGCTTCAATAAGTATGAGATCTATAGAGAGACGAAAAGCCCACAAAATATAATAATAGACTTATTATTAAAACTATTAATATCTAAGGAAAAGCAAAAATTCTCACATCATTAAGAAGAGGAAGTGATTTAATACTTTCGAAAACATTATACAGATTTTAAATGTTTGAATTAGTCTTGGGTACAGAATGTTTATAATAGAAAAATTATTGCCTGATATGAATAAAAATAACAAACATTAAAGTAGTTATATTTATATAAATATTTAGTAAACAATTTTTATTGACTTTTAATAAAATAATTATTATTTGAAAATTTTGAAGAAATATTGAATTTATTTTAAATTATTTGTCTTCCAAACACTCTGCCTCTATGTCCCTCTCCTCTATCGCCATTACGTTTGCCGCTAAAATAAATTCCTCGTCCAACATAATGTCCACTACCATAATATGCATTAACGAGAGTTACTATAATAATAAGTTTCACAATTAATTTAATACTTTTTAAAACTGTATTAATATATTTAAACTAAAATCTCTAAAATGTTATGCTTTATTAATTTTCCATTTCTAATAAAATGTCTTAAAACATATTTACCATAAATTAATGCTAACAAAACAATTATAGTTAAAGTGTTTTTGTTCATATTTGCTTTTATTGATACGCAGTAATTAAAAATATTTTAAACTATCATTATATTTATATCAAATGATTGAGGAAGACGTGAATTTTGTTAATATTTTTATTAATAGTTATTTATTAGGTTTTATAACAAAGACACTACGTTTTGTAGGATGTTATCTATATTTTTTATTATATTCTTTGAATTCAATAATACCTGTACTGTCATTTATGTACAGTACAGTACAGTACAATAGTTGCATTTTACTTCCCCCATGTACAGCAGAATTTGTTTTTATTCATATGGGAAGAAAATTCAATTTAATTGTATTTAACTTTTTAAATTTTAATTTGTGATTATACTCGTTTGTAAAATGAAAAATAATTCCAATATATTGTAACATAATTTTTGAATGATAATTGTTATAAGTAA
>JAQGCF010000202.1:0-12185 GCA_034699405.1 Hermanniella punctulata | reverse complement strand
AGAGGGGAGAGAGAGAGAGAGAGAGAGAGAGAACAATATATGCGTTAAACACGATATTATTGAGATTAGTTCGTCGATCAGTGAACGCAAATCGATTGTCCAGAAAATTATTGCATCAATTGCTTTGCTTTTCTCAACTTTATTCAATATAGAAGGGAAGCTCTGAATGGGAGAATTTCCTCACTTATACAATACAATTATAGCGTTAAGGCGCACGTGTTCCTCAAACATCTCATAATATTAGCCAAATATTTTCATGAAGAGAGCGTAATAATAAACGTAATATAAGTTTTGAACGTATTGGACACGTGCACTAATCACAATAATCACAATTTTCATATGTATTGCTACCCATCTACCCATGCATTTTTACGCTTAATTCATTGTAACCGAGCAAACATTTTAATGAATAAAACAGATGCTCAATGTTTATATGAATTATTTCATTACAAAAATTGTAAATCATATCAAATAATATTACTTAAAGATATTTTTGAGTGTTTTTTCACTATATTTGAGGCCATTTATTGCAATTAAACGTATTTTAATCAAATGTTTTGCAAACTAATCGCTCTCTCATTAATTATATTTTCTTTACAACTAATTACCGTTTGATTATTTAATTAATTTCTATTTTGGATTTGTTTTTAATTATTAGTGAACTCTTTCTAAGATCCGATAGAATTAATTTACATTAAAAAAACTCACTTCAAAGTCAATAAATTATTTAAGTTTTAAATTTTGTTTTTGCCGATAAATAGTGGTCTTATATCGAATGATAAATCTGATGAAAGAAATATATATCTTATTGACGTTGAAAATGTTGAAAATAAAAAGTTTTGTAACTTTTTTATCTGAAAGACTTTGTTTGATGAGTTTGACTAACTTTTGTTTCAGACAGATATCATTTTACAGCTCAAGTAACTGATATTCATCTTTGTGCAGATAAACTATACAAATAATAAATGTAAAGTAAATGTGTTGTACAACAGAATCATTGCAGCAAAAGTCTATAATATGATAGCATTTGGAGTAGAAAACGCTTCTTTCCTTTGCCGACTCATTGCTTAACGATCCGCATAATCGCATCATTTGCGAACAGTTCGGTCTCATCTAAAACGCTGTGCTTTGTTATTTCGAGAGCCATATAGTATATACCAGTAAATTGATGTATATTGCATTTCAGGTCTTACTATTGCTCAATATTCTCTCTCTCTCTCTCTCTCTCTCTCTCTCTCTGACTTAAACATATAGAACACTAATATTCAGTTATTGAACCAAAAAAAGTTATTGAAAAAAGAATTGGAGCGACTCTTCTAATAGTTGTAACCTTTTCGTCAACATCTCATCACATCCAACCATAAAAACAAAAATGAATTGTCTCTTCTTTTGGTAAATAACTCTAATATAATAGCATTTTATCTAAAATAAAAATATATATAAGTTATTATCTGTTTTAATATTTGGCAAAATTTTGAGCACAGGATCACAAAATCAAAGGCACTTTTCAACAGCTAATAATTTAAATATAAATTAATTTATATTTTTGAGCAAATTTTAATTAATTTTAGAATTCATACCAATTAGTCAAAAGTGAAACCTATTTATTCAAATTCCAATCTATTTATATTCGCGTCACTATATTATTATTTAAACTTAAATTTGTTTTGTATAATATATCTTAAAATACTTTACTTAAGAGGAGGTCATGTTTCACTTGATATGTCTGTGCGGATGCATTAAATAAAAGTTATCAAATGGAAAGTTATCAATGCTATTAACGTAGTGTTCAAAAAATATAATTCACTTATTCCTCTATATAACGAATAAGATTTATTGAAAAAGTTTTGGATAAATATGACATTTTGATTGATTGAGTATATTTAATAGTGATTAAGAGAACCATTACAAATCTTGTCTCGTCTCATGTACTCTCTGTACTCTTGAAATCTGTTTTTATTATAACAATTTTTGTGAGGAATTTTATTTTTAAGTATAAATAATACAATATTTGAATTGAAAAATTAAGATCAGAGATAATTCAAGTGAAATAAAACACTTAATTGAATTCCATTTTTAGTTTAATTAGACACGAGTGGAGAGAGAGAATAGTATGTGTTATGAGAGATTAGATGAGGCCTAATGTTTATTGCAAGACCGCGACCAAATCCAGGGCTAATTTCACGAATATGCGCCACTAGTTCCACAATTTAAAGCTATTCTAATAATAGAAAGACATTATTCGGCAAAACTTAATCTAATGATGTGTTTAAGTCAGAATATTTGAAAAATATTTGAAAATAAATAATAAAAGTAATTAAATTAATTATTTATTTAAATTTATTTATTCATTTGATGTCTTCAAATAAAGTGTTTTTTCTCTTATCTAATCAAAAAAGTTATTACTCATAAATAAATTATATTTTGATAAAAAGCAAAATTATTAGTATTTTGTATGAAATAACTTAACTTCATTAGACTAAAACCATATGATATCCAATAAACAATCCGGTAATCATTTATTATTTGAGTTAAACTTTATCATTTTTATTGTTTAGGTAGTCATCACAATACAAGTAATATTTGATTGCATTTATATTTGGAATAATTTGCTTAATATTTAACTAAAATTTAGTTTAGAACAGAATTCACGAATAGTTGTATTAATAATAATTTGATTATTTTCTAATTTTATTTATTGTCATTATATTGAATATATTAGCAAATAGTATAGTGATATAAAATAAATTTCATAAATATAGTGTTTAATAAATTTAGTTTTTTGAAGTAATTTTTAAGTTTAGGTAAAGTGAAAATGAATTAATTGTAAATGAATTTCAGAATTAAGCGCAGAATTTATAAATGAATTGAATGAGAGATTTATTTTTAAGAAATAAAATCTTATTTATTGAGTGAGAAGTTTCTAAAAGACTAAAATATTTTTATGAAATGAATATCATAAGTAAACAGTGAATGAGTGAAGTAAATTGAATGAATGAATGGAGATCGTCAACATTTCACGTATGCTAAGTATGCCTCGATTACCTCAGGCACACAACTGTATCTTTTTACCCGTAAAATTTCAAAGATCTACGGAATTTGGCGTAAAATGGGCTAAAGTGATGCGACCTATAAGGCGACCTAAACTCATGGCTTAACTTTATATGATAGCAAGATTTCTAGCGTGCCTGAGTATGCATGCCTGGCTTAAGTTGACTTACTTGTATATTTCTCTCTTAATTTCTTAAGTGAATAAAGAATTTCGCAAAACATTTTAATATTGCATTTGCATAGCTTTGTGAAAATTGAGCCGTTGGGCGCACTCATTGTTTTGATCTTGTCTAACAAACTGGTGCTTAATTAACAACATTATTGCTTACTTTTGTTGTTATACTAAATAACTGTTTAATTAAATAACTTTTATTGAATTAATACCAAATGCTTTGCCTTAGGATTCTTCAAATTTTTAATTAATTCTGGTTTTCCTTTAACTGTCAACCGATCCAATCAAACAATATTTCAGTTTTTGCACAATTAAGTAGAATTTGTTCCAATCAGAGTAACGCAAAATTTTGTATCAATTTCACAATTTTTAATATTAATGTATTAATATTTATGGGAATAAAGTGTTCTCAGGGTATATTATAGTAAAAGATGAAACTTAATTGCTAACAAATATTTCTATGTTCCTATACTGGCTTAAAATAGACTGTATCAAAGTTATCCTGTAACAATTAGTACCGGTATGTCCGTTCAGCTAAAATTTTACATCTTTGACATATGAAAAACTTGAGAATTTTTTTTACAATTTATGAGTTGAATAATGAGCTCAAATATGACATATTTTTTGAAATAAATTATAAACTACTAAAATACTATTGAGTATTATTTTAATTGAAAAACACGTAAATTAATTTTAATTAAATTATAAAATTCAATTAATAAATGCGTAAAATCTCAAGATTTAAGTTCAAGATCTCTTTGATTCAACATTTCTTCCTTCAGATAATTTATAATGATTTACGAAAACGATTAATTTATCTGAGATAACAGTTACTATACCACCTGCAACTCACATTTCTTGCTTATCTAATTCATATACTTGATATAAATTGGGAATTCATTTCTTACTTATAATAAACAATTTTTTATGCTTTTTTATAAAAAACGATTCTGAATCAAAATTATGAATAGTATTTTGTCAAAATTTCTTAACTAATTGTATATAAATTTATAAAATACTTTTAAGCGATCAATTTCTAGCAATTATTTCACTGCTTTTGCGCACAAATAGGTTTTAACGCTAAAATTTTCCTGTTTTATCAAAAACAAAGAATAACTTTCAAGGATCTAAGTTTGGATAATAAATAAACTCATTTTAAAAATTCCATTTTAGACTATTTTAGATAATATTAATGTTAAAATCGGAAATCAAGAATTTTAAAGTACTTAAAATATTTATATAGAAAAAAAAACTTAAATTTTTCTCTTTATTCT
This sequence comes from Hermanniella punctulata, assembly GCA_034699405.1. NCBI lineage: Eukaryota > Metazoa > Arthropoda > Arachnida > Sarcoptiformes > Hermanniellidae > Hermanniella > Hermanniella punctulata. The sequence continues at coordinate 7,688 of JAQGCF010000202.1, read as the reverse complement.
CTTTATAGGAATTATAAATGTTTGCTTTTGTTAGCTATTTATCTAATTGATCAAACCTTCAATAAAATATTTGGAAAATTTTAATATAAATTTCGACTCTTTTACTTTGATATTTAGACATTACGCCTATACTTTCATTTATTTGATTGTGCAAAAAAGCCAAAAGAATTCATTTGATTCGGAGCCAATTTTTCACTTTCTTAATTTTACAATCAATGGTAGTCTTTATATGAAATCACAACTCTGTATACATTTTATGTTTTTCAAATATTTTTGCGTATTCCTGAAAAAATGCTGATTCAAAACAAAATAAGGTTTACTTAATAGTTGTTTTTACTCTATCCTTAATGACATAAATGCCACTTAACAGTGAATTTATTAATAGCCGTAAATAATCTTTGATTATTAATCAATCGTTTCTATTCGTCTGAGTAGGTCTAACGCTAATAATACATTATAACCTGAGGACCCATTGGCTGTTCTTTGTATAGTAAACAAATAGCGATAGGTTTCATAACTTTTCGATAGGTTCAGTAAAGTGTTTATGAATTCATTTAATTAAAATAATTTAATTATATCTTTTAAGCCTAACAAAAATGTTTGGTTCAATAATTATATTAAACTTTAATTAAAGAATAGCTAAGTTTTATTTTTTAAAATATCATTACAAATAGCAATTATGAGGTCTAAAAATATTCTGCAATTTCTAATGAGTTTAATTCATTATAACATCTGCCTTTGAAAATGACCCGACAAATGACATATCCATGAAAGCACAATTACTTGGCTAATGTGCCTCAACCACAAGATAAGACTTCAGACACTCATTGCCAGAAGTGCTCTTTTAAATAAAGCTAAACACCATTTCCTTCAAAAGCTCTTAAAATTCTATATTTGATTTTGTTAAGCGATTCGATGGACGGACACTACACAAAGACGGCGTTTGTCTTGAATATTGAGCACTAGTACTCTGTATATTGAATGTGCGACTCTCTAATTACCCGTTTTATCAGTAAAGATGGTGAGCCACTCAAATCTAAGACTATATTGGCTTATGTTTGAAGTTTTTTCAAAATTTAGTTCGTGTAAAACCAGAGGCTTTGGCTCATGAGTGGAGAGAGAGAGAGAGAGAGAGAGAGAGAGAGAGAGAGAGAGAGAGAGAACTGCTAGATAAAACTGCATATTAAGAGTGCGTCAAAATAAGAATAAGAGAGTATATAAAAGAGTGAGAGTTGAAAAGTGAAGTCAAGCCAAGGAGTGAGGAAAGAAGAGAGAGAAACAGAGGGAGAGAGAAGAAGGGAGAGAAAGAGAGGGAGAGAGAGGTAGAGAGAAAGATTAGAAGTGAGCGAAACACACACCCGAAAACAGGCTTATCTTTTCAAATGGTAATATAAAATTAATTAGAAACAGACTGACGGGGAAACGGATCCACTATTTGAATGATATGAGAAAAGATACTTAAAAAGAATGAATAGCTTTTGAATTAACGCTTTTCAGCAATAATTTTAGTGAAGTAAATCCGCTTTTTTACCTTTAAATAACTTATTTATGAGACTTTGAAATTTCTACTTCTTTTAATTGAAGTGCTTATGATTAAACACTTTCACGTTTTCACATATAATTTTATTATTATTACATCAATGGTGTAATACTCTAATAAACTTAATATTTGGCATATTTTTTATTTATTTTTAGTTTATATATATTTTTTTGAAACGAAATAAATATATAATAAAAGTAATAGTCATTACAGAAAATGTATTTCATATTTATAAGTGCTTACAGTTGTGAACAATCATTTAATGTATATTTTGATGATTTATTTTCAAAATTAATTTATATGAGTTTTGACTAGTGTTTGATATTTACAAATTTGTTGAATAGTATATTACATGTTTGAGTTATTGAGAATTTGACACTCGGTTAAGATTTCAGTTATTCAGTGATGATTAGATTTAAGTGACAGTGGATTCCATTCTGTTCTCATTTTTTCTCTACTTTCTTCTTAAAACATTCAGCCCTTAAGTTAAGTTCAAATATATTTTGGCACTCAATGTAACTAATATTGCAAATGTATGAATGAGACGAAGAATACCACGAAAATGTTGTAACGTTAGGCAACCCAAGTCTTATGTCGCTCTCTTTCAGTAGTATTTAGTTTTCCAAATCCCATATTGCTTATCGTCTTTTCTCTTAGTTCTGATTTTGATTTAGAGCTCTCCTAAGCATTTATAGTGTATTTGCAACGAAAGTTTTGAGTTTATGGTTGTATTCAAATTGAATTAGTGGGCTATGTTTGTGTCTTCATGCATGCCTTACAAATGGTAAATGTAAGTTAGAGCACAAGAGTTAGACTACAAACATGTTTTAAGAGAACATTTTCAAAAAGTATATCTTTCCGAGAGCTCGTATTTTGCATCTGCAATGGGAGGAAACATTCAAATAACAGAGTGAAAGAAGCGCTCGTCTATGCATTAATGATAAATGATGTTCCACTTTGTGCAGTAAAGCACAACCTTTTTCTCTGTTGCTCTCGTTTACTTCATGAGCAAAATTTTCTAATCTCATCTCAATGAGATCCAAGAATGTACACTCATTTTTAAGGTACACTATTTTTTGCAACTATAGTCGTTTGGGCGTGATTTTTGTCGTTTTTGATTTTTTCTTTCCTATCTATCCCTTAAATCAAATATAAAACTTTTTTTCGGAACATTATTTTCCAAAGTTATAAGAGTTCGAGAGAGAGAAAAAATTGTTTTCTGATAAGTCAGTGACAGTTAGTTTTGAATGAATTGGCAGTTTGTAAGCAGACCTCATCGTGTCATACATCCAATAATGTCTCACTTTTGTCTCTATGGGGATATATTGTTGGCTGAAAACAAACTAATTTTATTTAAATTGGCGAACAGTTCCGTTTCAATGACAACACACTGATTCGAGAAGAGGGCGTGGGGTGTGAGACTTCTTGAATGATTATATTCACTTTGTTGCTTACCCTCACAAAACTCGCAGAGTTTTTAAATTTGGAATCACATGAAAAAAACGCACACAAACACAAAAATATTTTAAAAGTCACAAAATTAATGTGTATTTCATTTTAGGGCTAAGTTTTTGATGTATTTTGTTTTTTTGCTCAATATTTTCTCCAAACTGATGGCATTTTTCAAGAAAGTGCTGACTGTGAAGTGCTTGGTATATGTACATCACCCATAATTTAGGTATCAATCACTAGCTATGAACCACTGATGTACCCGTGCATCGCATTCATTTTGATCGTTAGTGCCGCCAATTTATTTCCATTCAATACGGCTTTTGATATCAAGAAGTAGTTTAAACTGATCTCGACTTTAATACATAACTCGGATATATATATTTGGGTCCAATAATTAATTACTAGAACCAGTAAAGATCTTTAGTGGTGTCCTGCACTTGATTTTCTAGTCCTAAATTAATATAAATACAAAATTTTAATTTATTTGATTTAGTTATTTAATCGTTAGGATCTGGTTTGACATCAATATCAGATCATTCTATCATTGATCACAATCGCCGAATACTCAGCAATTAATGTGTTCGCAATAAAGCTCAACGACTTTATTCGCTCAAATATGTTAGGATTAATGAGAAAAATTTGTTCGAGAGATGAGTGTCAGAAAAAAGTTCACTTAAATAAAATTAATTTTTCAAATATTGCGATGAAATATGATATAATCAAATAAAATATTTACTCTTCACAGACAGCGTTCATGAAACGTGTCCGAACTTAGTCTATACAGTATATTATATATGAGTATTACACGGATCCCTTCAATTTGAGGCGAATTAATTCTTAAACCTATTTATAGTAAAAGATTAGTTTTCAATGATTTTGATCTAATATTGATTTCACTCCAAAATAACTTAGTTTTAATTTAAGTCATTTATTAATTAATGTTTTTAATCAAAATTTAGTTAAGCTTTAATTAAAGAGAAAGACCTTATTTGCAATAAAAATTTAGACCTTAGAAATTAGCGCAAAATTAGTGGCAAGTGTTTAAAAGCCCTAATAATTATTAGTTAACATAAAGTGCTTATATTCACTTTAATCCCATTTATATTAACTTTCAAAGTGTTATTAAAGGCAATGACAATTCATATGACTATTATTTTACTGAGGCCTCAACTCTTATTTGCAAATAACAAAAGTTAGTGGCAGTGAAGCCCAGTGAAGCCCTGACAAAATAGCGAAACAAATTTCAATAGTACTGAAAAGGGAGAGACAGATGAAAAAAATAGTGCAGTCGTTGCAATTGAAATGCCGAACAGCGATGCAAAGAACAATTTATTCGGTCAAAATACTGCCTTATTGGGGCACTGAGAGATCAATAATTCTCTTTTCTCCTATTCTCTCTCTTACTCTGCCTCTCTATCTCTCTGCCTCTCTCTCCTCACTTACATTGATGTCAATAATATGAGAAGTACTGCACAACAACACTAAAACATAAAACTACTATATTTATTGCTAGCTTTTGCTTATATATAATAGTAGTGAATCTCCCCTTTTATTTAAGCGATGCCCTAATATGAGATTATCATCGGTGCTGAAGATCATAGAATGACAGTATTGAAGGTCCACAATCAAATTGGATGACGAGTGCGCTCTCTTCAGATTGTACACTATTGAGAGCATGAAGAGTATGAGGAGAAGAGTTTTATACTGTAAGCTAAATGTCAGTAAAGCGCTCAAAGGAATTAGACATTGCGCGTGTCAGCACTGGTCTTATACTATTGTGCATAATATAGACTCAGTTACACATTTGAGACCTATATATTTGGAGATAATATAAGTTGTGTAATAATATGAGTGTATGTATGTTATCATGCAATAAAAACTGCCCCAACCATCACCATTATATGTGCTACAATACTCACACATACTCAAAATTTATATTTAACGATGGTTTGGTTGACGCAGTCATCGGTATGCAGATCTCATGCATGTGGCCGATAGTTTGTATAATTCGTAAATGTTGTTTGTATCTGAAGGAGTACGAGGAGGAGGAATATTAAGCATATTCATAGAGCACACAAACGCATTGATTACCAAATTCACAATATTTTAATTATTTCAATAAAAAATTATTCGAAACTATAGTTTATTTTATATGATTGAATCAATTCTTACCTGACATGGCAGCAGTCATAGCTGCACCATAAGCAGCACTTGCACTATAGTTGGTTGGATCCATTGTGTGATGACCACCGAAATTCATGGTGGCTTCGTGATGATACCTGGCAGAGGTGGGCCAACTCATATCAGGCGTTGACTTATCAAAGCCAGTACAAGTAGCGGAAACAGGGGTTAATCGTGTAGATCTCATTGAGGCCGGTTGTAGTAATAATGAACTATACTGTGCATTAAACCGATTACTAGCACTTGAGTAACTTAAGTCATGTATGGCTGTGGCGGCAGCCGCTCGATGATGGTGATGGTGGTGGTGATGAGCACTGTATGGATTAGCAGCAGCTGACGCAGACAATGTGTAATGCCACGGATCATTTTGGTGATGTATTGTTGCGGGATGTAGTGCTCCTGAATGATGATAGGCATCAGCGGCTGCACTCGCATATAATTCATGTACTTGAGCCGATGAGGTGCCTGGCGTTGGGATACATAAACCTGAAGATGTATGACTCGAATGGTGATGTGCCGGCTGATGATTGATATTCCAAAATGATGGAGGAAAACTACGGTGAGACATGGGTAATGTGGTATCTGCAACAGTAGTGCTCATTATTAGCATTAGAAAACACACAATTCATTGAATAAAAAGTTCTGTTTTTAAACTTGTTTTCAAACAAATCTAACGAAAAGCATAGAATTGTAAAATAAGTTGTGAATAAATGTGAAGTAATTTATTGGAGACTAAAATCGTATTTCTTAAAAATAAGACATAAACTCTTAGTTTTAAGGTTGAGTTACGCATCCATAGAGACAATTAAAACTGATATCTTTCTGAACAATCATTTTTCTTTGCCAACAGTTATACAATACTTATCTTAAAATTTTATGAAAAATTTAAATTAAACGGTCGATCAAATGATACCATAAATAATATGGTAGTCGAGGCTCAAGAATATGCATAATTAGTAACAAAAGACAGCGAAAGAATTTTGAGTAAATGGCAAAATATGTTATTGTTTTTGTGCATTTCAGCAATGCTCTCAATGCTCTCAAGACACGCATCATTAAAAGAGTACCGAAAAGAGCTCAAAGACATTAATGCTTTCAAATCCCAAATGTCTTTTCGAATCAAATTACATCACTAATAGTTTTTGCTTCTTATGGAAAATGTGAGACAAAACATAATTTACTTTTTAAAGAAAGCTGACAATAGTTATGCCTATATAGCTATTCTAATGACCATTTCTTCCGCATTTAAAACTAACATTATATATAATAATTTATTATTAATTATGAGCTCTATCTGAGTCATTGTTAACTTAGTCCAGAGTAGGTGTAAATTTTCATTTAATTATTTATGCAGATGTACTGTATTATAAGTTTATATTCAATTTGTCATATTTACGCACTGTATGGTTCAAAAGTCTATTATTTAGTATTCAGAAAAATGGATTGAATTGAATAAAAATAATTTCCTTTTAATAAATAGATATATAAAATTATAAATGTCTTATAAAAATTGATTTGTTTTCTAATAAGCATTTAATTTCAATCGTTTGTCAAATATATTTTAAACTAAAGTAATTTAGTGACGAATTGTGATAAATATAAAAGTTATTTATAATTTTGTGAAAAATTAAAAGCTTTTTGAAACAAAATTTAAACTATTTATCAAATGTCTGTACGCTTAAGATTAACTAAATTGCTTCATAAAGAACACAAAGTAATGTGGATATATTGAAATAGGCTGAGAAATCATCACCTGATTACTTCAGGTTAGAGTTAAGTTAAATCAATATTCTATACACATATAATCCAATCTATTTTTTATATTAATATAAATTTCAACAAACTTTAACGCATTAACTCATTTAATGATTACTTAGTATTATTATTTGTAATTATTGTAAATAAAATTTTAATTAAATGCAACTTTTTTTGTATTTTCTCTTTCATTTTTCAGTATTACTTTGTATATAAAATAAAATTATAATAAAAAATAAAATAAACATATTATATAAATACAAAAAATTTGTGCATAAATGAGAAATGCACCGCAAATTTAATGTATATTATGAATAATTTAATATGAATACTTAAGGTGCGTCAAACCGAGAAAACTCCACTTAATATGCTAGAGTAAAATATTTGCCCCCTTAAATTGTTACTTAAAGTCCTGTTGAGAAATGAGTGCTTAAAAGTGTAAATTACTTAATATTTAAAATCAATTGTAAAAAGTCATTAAATATATCATTCATTATATCATTCTTCAGATTACTTAAAATTAAACAAACTTTAATGAGATTAAGAATTATTTAGATAAATATCTTGTTTAGTTTAAGTTTAAATATCTCATTTGATACCAACATCTTATGAACAAACACCAAAAAGTTTAACTTAACTTGTATTCAGGGGTCATCAAGCATCGATTTTTTTGGCGATTTAGGGGGGAATAGTGTTTTTATTGCATTTTTATGAGACAATTTTCGAATTTTCTCTTCCAAAACCAATTTGCTAAATTTTC
>JAQGCF010000201.1:0-12205 GCA_034699405.1 Hermanniella punctulata | reverse complement strand
AATATTTTATGTGTCAAATAATGTATAGAGAAAAGTAACTAAAAAACAGTATTACTGATTGTAATCACAAATGTACACAATATTACTGATAAAAATATATATTTACTAAAACTCAATGAGATTAATGCAAATTAAGTTTTGATAACTTATTGAAAATAAAGGCTTAGGTCTTATAATTACTAATAATGTTTTGCAATAAATCAAAATCATTTCTCACTTAACATAAAATGATTGAAAATAAATTTGAAAAACTATAATATTCTTTAAGAAGTTAACGATTAAAACAAGACATGAATAAGCAATTTAAATATAAATTTAACTGAAAGCACAAATTTATCTGATATGAGACCAAATAAATAAGTTATAACTTTTATAAATAGTATTCATTAAATTATGAGTCATTTAAATTAAAGTAATTAAAAATAATATTTAGTAATTAATATAAAATTGAAATAAAAATGAAAACTATTTTTGTTTCATATAAAAAGCTTAAAAGTAAGAAAAGCTTAAAATTAAGGAATGTTTTCTCACTTTATTCTATCGGTTTCTGTGCGTTCAATCTGTTGGGCTTTATTTAAAACTCTTATAATAATTTGTTGTTCAGATTCATTGATTTGTTCTGTTTTTGACGGATTATTCTGTAATTGATTGCTCTTTACAGACCAACCCGTGTCTAACCTGAAAATATAAGTACTTTAATATAAAATACTGTATGTTATGCGTTATGAAATGCATAGCAATAATCACAAACCTGGCTCTTAATGTCAATTCACGATCGTTAGGACAAACCCATGAGTTTTTTGAGTCCATTTATGGTTAAAATTAAATTTTTTAATATTTGTTTAATGAAAATGTAGAATAAATAATAAAATAATTTGTATTAATATCAAACTAATCACTTATTTGATAAAACATATTTCAAAATCAATACTATCAATACTACCCCCGAAATGTTTCTTCACAGTATAATTCATACTTTATTGAGATTTGATTTAAAATATTTGAAAAATAATTGATTTACTTCTTATAAAATTCAAAATCCAATTGAATCATAAATTGTAATAAAATAAGTGATAGAATAACTGACAAAAATTCTGTAGAAAGTGTTTTTAATAAATAACAGGATGAATGACTGTTCTTACTCTAGCATTGGTTAGTTTAGAGCACTTGCGTTAAACACTCGACTCTCAAAAGTCAACTTATTATTTACTCTTATCATTAAACTATTGCTTTAAAAATAGCGGTAGCTTTGAATAGATATGCGTTAAAACTCATTGCAAATCAAATGTATTCAGTATTCAGTTAAGCATAAGTTTTAATTTCTAGACTCTAGAAGAATGTATAGTTAACGATATAAGTGCGAACGACATGTAAATTTGTGCCAACATTTTTTAGTGATTTTATTTACAATTAATTTATTAAATATTTGTTCCGATTATTACATTTAAATATTGTAGAAACAGATTCTTGAAATTCATTCATTAGTTAGTTGTGAATAATATGAATGCAATGAAAAGTAACTTAAAAGGAAAGGAACGGTGTTCTTGTCCCTCAATTAATGAAGAAATTAGTCTTTTACCACATCAGAATCATCTCTGCAAAGATTGTCTTAAAGTAATTATATTAATATTACATTATCTAAGTCTCATTTTGTGTATTAATGGCAAAAAGCATATCAATTAAATAATATAAAGATTACAATGTTTTCGTATAAAAAGAGTATAAGAGTTGAAGTTTTTAATAAGGATACAAATATTGTATTTATAACTAAAAATTCAGTAAATTCTATTAAATTCTTTTTTAAAATCAATTCATAATAATATTGTATAATGTTATGAAACGAAATTCAAGACAGTATTTTCACTGCTTAATTAATTAAATATGTCACAAATTAGCCAGGGAATACTTTTACTCTGATAAGTAATTTTTAAAGAATTGAAAACTTCTCTTTGCTTTTACCAAAATGTTGAAAAATATTTGCCTAAAAGTTTATAGTTTATAAGAATTAGATATAGAAAACTTTATTTATATTATTTTATTATACAAATAATGACAAATTATACAAAGATTTACAAATGTTTAAATTTACAAAATTATTTAATCGGTAAAACTATCGAAATTTAACATAAAGTTTTCACAGTTTGTTGAATTCGAACACTTTCTAAAAATTGTAAATACATATGAATTCAGAGAAGGCTAGAGGTTAGGTTGTAGGGAGGGGTATAGTCCAAAATACCTCCCCTGTGATTTTGTAGAACTCTCTTTTTGCAAGTGAAACATTCGAAAAAATGGGAAAAATAGGAAAATTGTTTCACAAAACTGCAATAAAGCTATACCCCTGAGTTTTTTTTATATAAAGTATATAGCAAAATATTCCCCGCTGTCATTTTCGAGTTTGGTCATCCCTGATGTGAATTAATACATAATGTATACATACATTCATATATTTTTATTTCATCCATTTGTCTAAAGACATTCTACCGGTAATTACTTTCTCTGAGAAAAATCATTTCAAGTCAGTTGATCTCTTATTATCGAATTCATTCTTCAAAGTTACCTCTACGCAATTTCTTTTTTAATTCCTTTAATTTGTTCTAATATTAGTATATTTATGGCTTCTTTAAAAATTCTAGAAATGCAATTATAAAGCATTATAAAAATTTTGCATCAATTTATTTGATATATCTCGGCATCAATTCTTAAAAATATTTTAGGAATTTATAAAGAGTATCAATGAATTAACAAATATAACCAAATTAAAAATTATTTTATTTTATATGCTTTTATAACTTACAGTATTGGTTAGGTTTTAAAACTTACTTATTACTGTATCATAATTATGAATTAATAATACCTTAAAATTACAAAATTATCAGCTATTAGTTGGCATAGAATAATTTTTTTTGTTAAAGACAGTTAATCTCATTTGTATGGACGAGAAAATTCTGCTTTTTAAACTCTTACATTGAGATAGTGTAGTAAAATAATTTACGTTTTGTCATAAGTTCAGTACTAATACAAGTTTGTATACAAAGTTAAACTGATAAAAAGGCGTAAATTATTTTACAGCACTACCTCAATGACAGGTAAGAGTTGAAAAAGCAGAATTTTCTCGTCCATGCTCATTTGTTAGCTTATTTATTCTAACTAAATTTTGGAGTATAATTTGAACAGCATTTATGATATTTCCTCAATCAGTACAAACTTTTCTCACTCATTCACAATAGATTTTAACAAATATTTATATTTTCTAACAAAAATTCTTTTGCAGTTTTAAAAGCGTGCAAAAAATAATAATAAATATAAAGACAAACATTTAATACTGATACAAATGACCAGTTCTTCAATGTTACAAAATAGCAAAATTAATATGTGAAGAGTTAACAATGGAATACAATTTTAAGAATTTTAATTGAAAACAAATATGTATAGATTAAAAATAATACTGTACATGTAAGTTATGTAATGTGCGCATAATGTTGTACAGTACTGTACAGACAACTGCAAGTCTCCTTGTTTGAACCCTTTAGTCATACCTTTAATCTCTATGCTTTTTTATATACTTTTAAACTTTTAGTATATCAGAAAAAATATTTTATATGGAATATTACTAAAGTTCAAACATGGTGACTTGCAGTTGTCTGTACAATAAAGTGATCTGTTGTTTGATTATCTGATTAGTGAATTTGGTTTTGTATTTCAATTTTGGTGATGTCGTCTTAGCAGTAATAAATTAAAGATAAATTAAAATCACGTGAAAATATTTTTAGCAGCATTTGATCCATTTGAGAAGATGACCCAATACTAAACTTGTCAGACTACAGTTTATTATTTCTTACCATAATGTGTTTAAATATTTTATTTAATTTATTTGCAGATAATTTTTGTTAAGAATTGCTTTATTTCTTAAACAAATATTTTTTAGTATAGATTTATATAAAAAATTATCACTTAAGCAAATTGTAAAACAAGGTATAAAATATTGTCAATAATCAAACAATTGATGAAAGGAAACAAAAACATTAATATTTAAAAAAATCAACACTTAAAATAAAGAAATAATTTAATACTAAACTTAATTTAATTAATTCAAGTTTAAGCAATTAAAATTAATTTGAAATATTGCAACAAATTAAATGCTAATAGTTATGATAAATGCTTATAAAATTATATTTTTATTTCATATTAGTATTTTATATCAGATAAAGTCAAACTCGAAAGTGACCGGAAATTTTCTTTCGGCCTCAGGGGGAAGAGGTAGAGTCGTGTGTTTTATTGTAGTTTTGTGAGACAACTTCCCAATTTTTCCCATGCAAAAAGGGCGTTCTGCAGAATCACAGGAGGGAGTATTTTGGTCTATACCCCCATTTGGATATCTCTGTGTTAGAAAGTTAGAAATTGTTAAGAATTTCAAAGAACACTTAAGGAATTTAAAGTCTATTAAATTCTGCACATTTCTACATGTCATTCATTAAGATAGGAATACATTTGTTTAAATTGTTGTGTTTAAAAATATTTAGCTCTTTTCTACTAACAATAATTAAATAACATTAAAATTCTGATTGGAATTCACTTTATTCAGATTAATCTAATACTGTATATATAAATATAAAAGAAAATGTATTCCATTAAGATTTCGGATATATTTTTCAATTTCTGCAAAGTTTAAAGCATTTAAAATTATTAAAATAATATTTTAGTTAATTTGTTTTTACGGTAATCCTATATATTAACGGTAATATTATATTTTACAACTCCAAATTTAATATTACTTAATTTTTACAAAAATGAACAACCAGTTTTGGTATAAAGTAGATTAAACAAATAAAATTTAATAAAAATGTGAAGAATAACAAATAAACCTTGAATTGAAAAACTATTTTTAGGCATTCTTAGCCTTTGCTGACTTACAACACTTTGAAAAAATCACACATTCTTTAGTATAAAATCATAAATTTTTAATTTGTATACTAAAGGACATAAAAACATGCAGAGATTAACTCAATTGGCAATATTTATCAAAAAATAATTGTTTTTAGAATAATTAGAGTTTCTACAACATCCAGAGTAAAGTTCGGTCCCAGTCACTGGGATTCCCAGTGATTAAAAGTTGCTTACAGTTAAATGAAAACTACAAACTGTTAACCACTAATATTAAGTTTTGTAATAAAAATGATAACGAATTAACATTTTTAAATTTTAATAAAAGTCAGTTTGCAGTGAATGTGCTGTGGATACGTTCACAACAGAAAGCAATCCTCAATGGCTCTGTAAGATATGTTCCGAAACAAGAGAAGTGAGTTTTTAAAGCCTCATTTCAGTGGAATGTATTAATAAAATATTTATTATTTTATATGATTGAAATAAGATGTGGAAGAAGTCTGGCACATGGTTTTCAAATTCATTATCAAACATAACATGTTCAGCGCTTACCATTCCATCAATTCAATCAAACGAGTCACCGATAAGTGTAGACAGAGAGTATATTACAGGTATTGATTGATTAATTAGTGAGTAAATAATAATAAAATTACAGTAAATAATTGCTGTAATCTAAAAGTGTAAAGTGATTGCTAAGTCCCGGAAGAACACCAATATTATTGAACTAATCATTTTGATAATCGAATATTTATTTATAAATAAATTAAAATAGAATTAAAAGAGAGACTAATTTTGGTTTATATTTTTGAGTTGTTTCAGCATTTGAACTTAAACTATGAACAGTCAGACATTAAAATTAAAGTGTATATAATTTGATCCTAATTATGAACACTGAATGATATGATAATATAGAAGTTATTGGTATTATTAGAAGTTTTTATTAAAAGATGGGTTACTTTAGCATATTTTTCGCTTAAACTCTCAAAAATGTGTTAAACACAAAAAATGAAATACGAAAACATGAATCTATAAGAGTATAGGTTTCAAAATGTAAAAAATTCAAAACAGTTAAGAATAACGAATTTGTTTGGGTTCGGTTAATAGAAAGTATTTTCGGTCATATGAACCTATATGGGAGGTCTTTACAGTTAAAACAGAATTTGAGGCACTATGGAGTAGAAAAACTCCTTTTCCTGTTGCATTCTATAGTTGACACATTCGAGTTTACAGCTGGACCTAAAGTAACACAAAACTAATATATTATAACTTCTCCACTACTGAGTATAGTATAAGATTACGAGTGAGGGTGTATTGGGATCGTTAGGATGAAACGGATGAGACTATAGATGAAGTTAGTGTGAGGCCAAACAAATAGTAAAATATTATTTGTCTCGCCTGCATCGTCGTAATGACCCCTCTCCCAGTTAAGACCTTTATCTGTCAATATAACATGATCTACAGCTCGTTCGACATCTCTGTGTAATCCTAAGAACATACAACTCAAGTGAACACGAGTTCTCTTTAGATAAAGATCATTACAATTGATAAAGTGATAAAAACATTAATTTTTGGTTTGTTTGGTGTCTAATATAATACATAATCACTAACTCAGATATTACCCCAAACCGATCCGTTTCGTTATGGCAAAAGTTATCGGATGCCGCTATGAGAATAGGTGATGAGAACCAGTTAACTTGTGTCACATCCTCAGAGTCAGATACTTCTTCACCCATCAGATCAATTAATGTTTCTGTGAAAAAAAATGAAAACAATGATATGAACGCTGAGCGACCCATACATCCCAAGTTGTGGGCAACTATTGCTAACCTCGAAATGAAGTGTCTTTGGGATGAATTCAATGAATTGGGCACTGAGATGATTGTGACTAAGGCAGGCAGGTATGTAAATATTCGTTTCTTATTAGCCAACATCAATTGATGTCTTTTTTGTGGTGTCTTTTTGGTGGTGTCTTTCTTGTGGTGTCTTTTTGTTTCTTTTTAAAAATAGTTATATTGGAAGTTATTTCAGACTTTTGATGCTTTTGATGCATAGGTCTGTAATTTATGTGAAGGGAACATAAGCCATGTGTTTCTATTTCTAATGGCTCGCTTAATGCCAACTCATTTGTCAATGACCCCTAAAAGGTGACAAGTGTGTCATTAAATTGCAACGGGAGTACTGCAAACTGTGCTTAAAAATCACACAGAAACCACAGTCGCTTCCAAACCAAAATTGTTTCCTATCTGGGATGAGTATTATTACTTATTCATAGGGTATACATTTAAGGGCATTAGTGCTCAGATATCTAACTCAAGTGACAAACAGCAATTGATGACAGAAATTTGAGAATTAACTATGAAATCATGTCATGAAAAGTTGAACACAAATATGAATTAATAATAAAGTTTATTGTCTGTAATGTTTGACTTTAATTAATAGCTTTGTTGAGATTTTCAGCTGAAATGAGATCTTCTCCCAGACATGACATTAGAATTTTCAAAGCCTTCAAAAGTTTTAAATCTTTACTCTAAGGTTTATAATATATGAATGGTTCGCAGTGATGATCACAGATCATACATCATTTGATGTCTTGCCTGACAGTTACTAAAATGTATCAAAAGCTAAAATCCAGATTCGTTTATGTTTACAAAACGCTTTCACCAGATTTTGTCTTCAAAGCCCAAAATAAAGACAAATCAAATTCTTTACTCTTTAGAGTGAATAGGAATGCATTTTACAGAGAGTGACCAACACTTGCAACACAAATGTAAAGGCTTTAAATTTTAATCAAATATATAGTTATGTTTCTTATTGTCTTATTAAAGTCAACCTTTGAGGCAATCTGTGTTATCACATATACAGGATTATAGAATCAAAATGTAATTATTGAAATGAAGTAACAGTTGAGTAAACGTTGTTTTTGTTGTCAACAGAAAATTTATAGCAGAATCACGAAATGTGGTTCACATAATACTGAAGAAGTGAAACACTCTTTAAGTGATACGTATCTCTCAAATGCTATCTGTCTTACATCAAAGTCTAACTACGGAAATAAAGTTATGTAAATGAACATAATGTATACATTTTGATTGAGTGGGAAGTTTAGTGTATGCAGAACTCAATTCTCGCACATAAGTTACTTATATTAATTGCCCTGACAATTGGTAACGTTTAGTGATGGCAACCATCTGCATGGGTGGTACATTAAAAATAACATCTTAAAAGATCCCTAACCTTTTGTGGACAATGACACGCTGTGTATCTAATTTAAACAAATCTCTTATTTAACATCTTTTATCTACTGATGACAAAAGCTTAGACTTTAGGCTTAAGAACTCGTCTTTATTATTACTTAATTGTATTTCAGTTAAAAAGATTACAATTTATAATCTGTAAATACAAGAATTACTTTTGTTTCTACTTTAATACTTACAGTTGTTTTTTGTGACATTCTTTTCATATTTAGTGTTAACTTTAAAATATTTGTTTCACTTATAAAATAATCTTTTCTAACTATTAGCTATGATTGTGGAACTTAATAATGTACGCCAACATTGCTCATGCCTGTTGACTTTTGTAAATTGCATGTTGCATTGGATGCATGCTGTATTGTGTTCGTTTATTCAAGGCATTTTACTTTTTATAATGTTAGCGTATTTTATAATATAAAATAATCCGATTAAGCAAATTAATGCACTGATCAGTTGTTAAAAACATTACTTGAACTCTATTGTATTAATATTGACTAAATAACAAGTTAAGATAATTGAGTGATTTTGTGCAAAGCCAGTTATGTAAAAGAATTTGTATATACCTGTATTATTAATATTATAATCATAGGCGTTAATAATTTTTAATTTATTAATAAAAAAATTTAAACTTTCTACTCCTTATCCCATTGGGGTCGGAAATGCTTATACACATAGCGCAATACACAGAAAGTTAGTGAGCCTTATATCATCCTTACATGAGAGGTGGCGAGTGTTTTGCTGCAATAGGAATAAGACCAGAAAAAATAAAAAAAAAGTCAAAAAAAATTTTTTGGAATTTTTCTGCTGGTGGATACGAATTCAGATCTTTTAATCCGTGTAGCAGAGCATATACACTTAGTCCACTGACTCTCTAGTATTATTACAATAATAAATTATGCAAAAAAAATTATTTGTGCAAAAAAACTCAGCAACTATTAAATTTAATTCAAATAATTTTTGAAATTCAATGTTATTTAATATAAATTTTTTTATTACACAAACTTAATTGTTTGTTAATGCTATTAATGTTAGTTATAAGTAGTTATACTATCTGTTAAAAGTTCTATAAAAGATCAGATAAAGTGTAATATTTTTCCGAATGTACTGTATAATACTCAATAATATTGCTCAAAAGTGTTCAACTGTTTTAGAGCCCAAATACATTGATGCTGGAAGAAGAGTTCGATGACTGAATTCTATCCATTGAACTTATTCTTGACTTTTTTAACTTTATTTTAAAAAAGTATTTTTAAAGATGAAAAGTACACAATTAATTAGTAAAGAATTATTGCAAAATTTTATTAAAATTCATTCCTGTATTTTTAGCGCATAGAATAATTTATTTAATGACTAAAATGATGAGTTAGATTTAGAACATACAGTACTTGAGTCTACAGTAGATATAGCACTAAATTATAAAACTTTAAAGCTTTGTTAACTTATTTTCCCGTTTGAAAACAGGAGAGCTTTTCCAACATTTCAAATCAAACTAAGAGGAATGGATCCAACATCAGATTATATACTGATGATGGACTTCATGCCAGTAGATGACAAACGTTATAGATATGCTTTTCATAGGTTTGAAAAAAACACAATTATAACAATTATAACTAAAGTTTTAAAAACAAAATTAGCTCGAGTTGGGTCGTTGCAGGAAAGGGAGATCCAAGTACACCTCCTAGAATTCATGTTCATCCAGATTCACCTGCTAAAGGAAGTCATTGGATGAAACAAGTGATATCGTTTGACAAAGTGAAGCTAACAAATAACCAATTGGACGACAACGGACACGTAGGTCTTGTACCATATGATTGCATTTTAATAACTGAAGGTTTAATGTATACTTAGATTATACTGAACTCAATGCATAGATATCAGCCAAGATTTCATGTTTTGTATATGATTTCAAAGGACGAAGAAATGAATATAACTGAAAATTTTAAGACATTTACATTTCCAGAAACAAAGTTTACAGCCGTAACCGCTTATCAGAACCATAGAGTAAGTAATTATATCACGATTATCATGTATAAGACATGTCCAGAGTGGAGAGTATAAAGGAGAATATAGGCCAAAATACCCCCTTTGATTTTGCAGAATGATTTTTTGCAAGTGAAAAATTCGAAAAAATGAGGAGAAATTAGGAAATTGTTTCATAAAACTACAATAAAACATACGACCCTAACCTATCTAAGTTTTTAAGGACTTTGTAGCAAAATATCCCCTGTCATTTTCGAGTCTGGACACCCCTGGTTATATATACCTTATCACTATAATAATAACACGTTCCCCGAACTTAAATTAATGTGATTTTATAGTACAGTTCAGTAGTATTAATTCATTGTATCAATTGATACAAAATGGTTGGGTTTAAAAACTTTTTTTAAGAAAATTATTTAATTCGAAGCATTTATTTAAATTAAATTCTGATCACTATTAAGAGGTGATTGGAATTGAATGAAATTTTGTAACTACTATTTCATTACTACTTGAATAAATGATTAAAATATTCAGATAATATAATAATTATATATTATTTGGTAATCGATTTATCCGAAATCATTTTATGTTATGTCTATTCAAGCTCACTGTCACTGCTCAAAGATATTTTATAGGGGGTATATTTTTCACTCAACACTTTAACCATAAAAGAATTTATGTCTATACAGATTCTAATCTGATTGAAATGAGTCAACTGTTTATTTTAATCATTTATTCTGGTAATGAAATATAGGTCTCAATAAGTATAATATATTGGAATTATAAAATGTTACTCAAGGATTCTTAAACCACAAAAACTTATCTAAAAACTGTACTTTACTGTACTATAAAATTTGATTTAATGATTAAACTATAATTAATTTGAGTTTTGAATGTGGGGTTAAATTAATTTTTTAAAGTCCAATTCTTTCTTATAGTCTCAATTGTATAAATAACTTCAAAATGTTAATTCAAGAAAAGTGTACAATTTTAGGGTTCCTTAAAGCAGGGGTTCCCAAATGGTGGGCCGCGAAAAGTCTACTTAGGTCCCCAGAATAATTTTAAAAAATAATTAAAAGTGGGTCGTCACATACCGCTTGAACAAGATTCAGAATCGTTAAATTTTTAAAAATATAGAATACTTTTGTGTTATTATTTGTATCAAACGAAAAGTAGTAAATTGTAAATTTTATTTTTAAAAATCGAATAATAAGAAAGCGTTTAACAAAAACTATATAAACACTGAGATATATTTGTGGGATTACAAATATTAAAATAATAAAATAAATAAGTTTTAATAATTAGTAAAATATATATTTTCCATCTACTTAACTTAACTTAACTTAGGCTTGGAATATTTTTCACCAAAATGCAATAAAACACCGTACCTTCCCCTAAAAATGGGAAAAATAGAGAAAAATTGTCTCACAAAACTGCGATGAAACATCATACCCAACATTCCCCAAGAAAAGTTTATGCTTGCTAAATCTTGAGGTTTGATCCCTGCTTCAACTTTTGCTAAAGTGGGCCTAAAAATTATTTTCAATGCTTAGGTGGGTCGCAATGAAAAAAGTGTGGGAACCTAGGCCTTAAAGGTTCATATGAAAATAGACCAGTGCTGTAACAAGTCTCAAATACTTAACAGAATCTTTACTACTTTTTTGAGCTACTTTTCAATAATAAAAAATAAATAATGTTTAATTCATTATAAAAGTTGATTCATTTGAGTCTTATTCCGTCAAAATTATTTAAATCGATTCAAAAAATTACTGTCTAAGAGAGCACAAGTAATACAATAAGTAATAATAGTAAGTTTATTGTAATTGCAGATAACCCAACTCAAAATAGCCAGTAACCCTTTCGCCAAAGGATTCAGAGATTGTGATTTGGATGACTGGTAAGAATACTTACTATAGTTTCACATCAGTTCTATGTGTGCTCTGAGTACACGTAATTTTATATCATTCAAAAAGTTGTTTCCAGCTTTCCTCAAAAGCTCTTTCCTAACCCTTTCTTACTTTCCTCTCTAATTTTCCTAACCCTTCATTTACTACAATATCTAAAATAGTATTGTTTGTGATAAGGAATGGAAT
>JAQGCF010000200.1:0-12220 GCA_034699405.1 Hermanniella punctulata | reverse complement strand
GGGTACCTCGTTTCGACCTCTAAGGGGGGTTTTCCAAAATTTTTTGTCTAGGGGGTATTCCAAAATACCCCCCCTACCCCCTACTTGATGATCCCTGATTAATATTAGAGGCAGAAAGTGAAAGTCACTCAATAGAGTTCTGTTAGTATGATTATCTGTACTAAATTGATAGTTGGCTAAATATTGGTGAAGATATTGTAAAGTATAATACTTTAAATTGCAATTTGTTTCCTAACGAACACTTTTTATTAAGTTTATTATCAGGGGTCACCAAGCATCGACTTTTCTTGGGAGGGGGAGTATAGGGTCGTGTGTTTTATTACAGTTTTATGAGACAATTTTCGAATTTTCCCTTCCAAAACCAATTATACCCAAAAATACCCCCCCCCCTTAAACCTCAACTTAGTGATCCCTGTTTATTATACATAAATTTTCAATTGGAAAAATAAATTCAATGATTAAAATCGTCTCATTTTTTTCTCATTTCGCTATATTTAATGAGGGACGCTGCCAAGCCCCTATGCAACGTGTACATTTTAAATTACAGGTAATTTTTATACCGCAACGATGTCGGTGAAAGGCAAACTATGGGTTGATAATTTACAGGACATTTGCCTTGTGCCTAACCCTTGGGTATTGTTGAACGATTTGGCGGCTAGAACTCAACACTTTTGAGTATTGAGAGTCTCAATTTGAGACAAGTACTGTACGCTAACCGTTCAGCACATAGAGTTTCAATTTATTTATTGTGTAGTCTCAGGAGAAGATTACAATTAAAAAAGCAAAAACTCTACACTTGTTTTGGACTTTGAATAAAATATTTTTATAACTTTTAATTTTTTGGTTATAAATTAAATGTTTAAAACAATAAAATATATACAAAATAATTTGATTTGAAGGTTCGAATAACTTCGTAAGGAAATGATTTGTTCTCATATAAAAACAAGTGATAGACATTAATTGAGATATAATTGTGATGTAATTAAACTTAATTATGTCATAATTAGTTTCAATTACGCACCAAATATACGGTATTAAAGTTAAGATAATAACTAAAATTGTCGATTCATTATTTCAATACTCATTTATTATCATTCAATAAACTGTTTCTCATTTTAAAAACAGTTTATGAGAAGAGATAATTAAAATCTAAAAGTGCTTAAAGAGTAATCTGTTTAAAAACAATCATTACTTTGTGTAGTACAGTACAAAAGTGCACTATACAATTGACATCTACTTTATAAAAATAAGTATTAATAACAATTATTGTATGAGTACTTCATTTGCAGCTAAAAAATTGATAGAATTAATTAACATTGAATTTATTTATTAAAAAGTTTAACAATAATAAACTGTATACGGATTTATTACCTGATTTATACTACAAAAAACGACTATTTATAGAAATTCATTAACTCTAACCTAAGGGTGGAGTAAAAACAACTCTTAATTAACTTAATTTCAATGCTTTTTGTGAAAATCTTAAGGAACCAAACACTCTATTGAATGATTGACATTAAGGTTAATTATTTACTTAATTATTTTACTTTCGTTATTATATGAAAATTGTCAAAGTCATAGATTTGTTAATTAAATGGTCATTGAGTACATAGTTAATTATCATGAGAGGACAAAAAATTTATGAATTGCAATAAATTAATTTCTTAATATTAATTGATCTAATTTTATACAATTTAAATAACATTATTTCAAATTAATATTTGTTTAAAAGTATTAAAAACAATTTATTTACACAAAATTATATGCCTGTAACTGATACACAGTCTGTAACATATTGAATGGTATACATGTATTTATATTTTGCTCCGGCAGAAGACAACACAGACGAGAAATTAAAAATATTGAATTTCAAATAACTTTTAGAAATTAATAGTTAATTAGTCTCTGTTTTTAATCAACAACTTATTTGAGGGATAAATAACATCTGTTTTTATAAATATTTTTAGTTAATAATAATAGAGTAACGAAATGAAGTGTGTCTTACATAAGTCACTGTACTCTATGTTGTGTTTATTTTGTATACAAGTGAATCCAAATCAATTAAATTAATAATTTATTAAAGTGATTGTAAGTGCATATGTTAACCATATTATCTCTTAAAGATTGTATACATGTCCTTCATATACTCATTAAGTATACAATTGCTCACTAAGTACAGTGAGTCTTACTATTGCAGTTTCCATAGGCAGTGACGAGAATTATCGGGATCCTCCGATTTAAACTATTGCCTAAATTTATTTTAAATGAATATAAACTCATTTCTCAACTTATGATTTCATAATATAAATTTTAATCTTAAAATACTCCTTGTTTTAACTATTCATTATTCCCTGGTTCTCATATTCCGATTCTAAGGTTTTTTGTTTCCCATAATTCTCAGCTCTGATCATAAGTCATATTAGACAGGATTTAAAATTAAACAAAGATAGAAGTATTTTTTGAATGCCATCAAACTATCATTATTTAAATGTTTGTATTTAATAAAATGTTTTCATTTTTTCCTTCAAATATATGCATAGATTAGAATTAATTATTTTAACTAAAAGTTTTGATGAATATCCAATCTATCATTCCTTGTGTACAGAACTAAATTAGGCTTAACTTAAAGTTTTTTTTTATAGAACAATACATATTTCAATTTGAATGAATAGATATATTGTATTACTTCTAATAATAGATAACTCATATGAATTGATATTCTATTAATCTGATGTTAATTATATAATTATGAGGCGCACCCATAGATTCTCATTTAAAAGAAATTTTTTATTAAAATGCATTTTTGGTGGTATTTATTAATATTTTTACATTTTTGTTATTTTAATTTTATTTAGAAATTGTTTTTTGACTCATCTCTGAAAAGTTAAACTGATTGTAGTACTGACCTCATTATATGATTAGCTCTGAAGAATGTCAATAAACTTTAATATAAATCAGATGGATATGCAATATAAGGAAGAGGAATGAGAGAGTTGAGAGAAAGAGTGGGTGAGAAAAAAAGAAAACCTTTTCAATAACCACTTATACTTAATTATAACAAATTTAACTCATTTTAATATTAATGTAAACCAAATAAAAAAACTTTTTTTAAAAACTTTTTAATGAATTTTTTTCGCAAATCATAAAAGAATAAAAAGAATCTTAATTTTAGAAAAGTTATCCAAAGCTCCGCCTCTACTAGTATTGTATTAATGGTGACGTTGATGGCATGAAGGGCAGACACCGAGTTATGGCATAAGTCCGCCTCAATCGTGATTCTCTAATCTACGAGTGAAGAGTGAATGCGCTGTTGAGCGCACAACTGAACCAGAGTTTGAATAGTTTGTTGCTATCTATGTGTTGCATAGTGTGTGAAAGTTAGTCGACTGACTCTACAGACTCTACACTTAATGGTTTGAGATAATAATCGACATCAATTCAAATACTTTGAAAGACTCGAGAAATGGGAAAAAAAGTTTCTCTCCATAACTTTGATTGCAATTTCTTCACTTATTCTATCGTTTATTCCCATCTTTAAGGCAAGTCTACGTGAATTAGTGGTGTTTTTAAGGATGTTATTCTAAGCCATTCATCAGATTAAATATGATTAGTAACAGTACTCGAAATTTTTCGTTAAGCCTTATATTAAAAGTGTAGACTCTTTTCATTTTTATTATGAATAGGTTTGATTGTGAGCCCCAATGCATTCAATGGATACTTATTTTTGGAAAAATAAATAAACTTATCTAAAAAAGAAGTTATTATTAGAACTAAGAGTCGGAGAAGTTTTTTTAGATTTGTGTTTCTATGTGTTTATAATTAAATTAATGTTTAATTTTTGATATTTTCTGCAATAATTTCTATATAACTATTGATAAGTTTAATCAAATACTTTGTATTTTAAAGTTTAATTAATTTCAAAGTGATCTGCAGTGAAGTTGATAACAGTGTTGACTATACTTTATTGACATTAATGTTAAAGAAGTAGTAAAATACTATTATTATAAGTTATGCCACCTTTATATCGAGACACGACGTCATGCAATCTTCTCTCTGACAGAGAACAATCAGAGTGTAATACAGTGTCACGAGTGAAATGCGTCTTAGTTGGCGACGGGGCTATTGGCAAAACTTCTCTTATTGTTAGTTACACAACAAACGGCTACCCCACTGAGTACGTCCCAACTGCTTTCGATAACTATTCAGGTAAAGAAATATTTGTATTTATAAATATCTTTGTTATGTAAAATCAAATAACTTTTTTTAATGATATTCTCATTGAATAAACTCATTAAAAGTAATGGACATCAATTCAAATATAATTAACTCTATTTTTTCTTTTTCCCATACCATTCTTCATCATAATCAGTGGTGGTAACAATTGACAACAATCCGTGTCAATTACAATTATGCGATACTGCAGGACAAGTGAGTATTACTAATGGCTTTTTTCATTAAAATTTATATTTAGTTTTCTTAAATGTAAAAAACTCTTTAAGTCTGCCTTTTTTGAACTTAAAGAATAGTCAAATGGGGCGGTATATCAAAGAGCACATCACTTCCTATACTCTCAACATAATTTCAAAGAGTATATTATACTCTTTGCTCAAAGCATTAATACAAATATTTATATAAAGAAAAAATTATATTTTGTGTAAATTTTTTCATATTTGTTGCAAATTAAAAACAACTAAAATAAAATTGTAGTTTCAGAGTAAGTTTTAGAGTTAAAAATTGCTTTAAATACTATAATACTAGCAATCAATCAATTATTGAGAATTGAAAATCCCTTTAGATTTTATTAATAATTAGAAATTGTCAAATCTAATCATTTTTAACCATTAATTATGATAAACCGTATAAACTATAAAATAAACAATAAAAATAAGATTTTAATGCGCTTATAAGAACAAACAATTTCTATAAAATATTTTTTCGTTTTAAACACT
The DNA here is from genome assembly GCA_034699405.1 of Hermanniella punctulata. NCBI lineage: Eukaryota > Metazoa > Arthropoda > Arachnida > Sarcoptiformes > Hermanniellidae > Hermanniella > Hermanniella punctulata. The sequence goes on along the minus strand of JAQGCF010000200.1, from coordinate 7,271 downwards.
TTAAAATATTTTTTCTCTCATTAAATAAACTCGAAAACACGTTATGCATACTGTGTATAATTTTATCTATACCTCGAAGGCTGAACTTCTAAATTATATCGAAATGTTTTTCATATGTGATTTTAAAATTAAAAAATTTTTGATTCTTTTTTTTTCATTGAGTTGATAAAAGTATTTCTGTTAACGACATTTAATACGAATTTTCATAAATAAAACATAGAATTAATAAGTTTTTGATTAGTATAATATGTGGAACAAATTTTATGATTGGATAATATAAATCTTGTATTAATAATTAAAACTCAAAAATAGATAAAACCTATGTTTTGTAGACTTGATTAAATTTTAACACAAAATCTCTAAATTAATGTAAATATTTAAATGATATGTTATCGACAAATATTTCAATCAAATTTAATTAATTTATAAATGAGTCTAAATTGAAATCATTTGATACAACGTTACAATAAATTAAGTTTACATCCTTTAAACCCTTTTCATTAAATTATTTTTATGAAGTAAATATGTAGAGCACAGAGAAACAAAGTACTGCACTTGAAACTAATCAAAATCTAGTTTAAGCAATCGATTCTTATGTTCAATTTATAGTATCCATTGCATTGCCATATAATATTCGCCACACTTTATAAAATCTAGATATTTGCCAAAACCAAGTTTAGGTATTTTTATTTAAACTCTTTCTATGAGTTCTTTATCTTAAATTAAATCTAATATTTTAATTATTTTCCACACAAACATTGAATGTTTTTCTTGTGATTGAGTCGACTCGGAATTAGAATTTACTCAGAATGTAATTAAAATGCTAAACGATTAAAAAATTATTCAATGAAATATTTGTTTTAGTAAATTCAAAAATTAAATGCATTTAATTGTATGCTATTATTTGTATCAATACTTTTTTGAATGAATTTCTTACTGAATAAGATTATCATGTTTTCGATAAGTGAAAACATTAATTTATGGCAATCCTTCACTTAATATTAGATGATATACATTGTAAATACTGAGAGTTGCAAATTTCCAAAGTGACACTTTTAACATTGCTTTGCTATTAATGAATTGAATTGTCTCATTCAGTATGCTATCCATAGTTAACTATTTTGTTTAAGAAGTTTTATGATTAAGAATAAAGAGTGTTATGATTTAATATTTAGTTTGATATCTTGTCAGATATGAGTTAAGATAATCTGAAGACCATTTTTTATAACTTATATACATATGTCAAAAGTGCTATCAGTTTACACACTCTTGATATCTAATTTATAAGAACTTCTGTTTAGATTAAAATCAAAATGAATTGTCTCAGACATAAAAAAGTTGTCAACTATTGAATGTGTTATTTTGTTTTAATTTATTTTATCTTTTAATTTAAAAATCTTAGCAAATATTTGTTCAATTTTTACAATATCTTATAGAGTATATGCAAAAATTCCTTATTTGAATACCTGTAGTGTTAGCAAATATTTTGGGGTGAGGTAACCGCACTTAGGTTATGCATACTACTTGCTCTCATCTGTTTCCTTTCAAAAAAACTATTTCCTCTGTTATTTACTTTGAAATTTACAACATTTAGTATTCTGAAAGTAATTCCTTTATCGTAACCCCAACGACAAAACTCGCTCTAAGGAAACATATTTGAGTGTATCATCGATTGATTAATGATCATAATTATTATATTTTATATCTTCTCTCTATGTCTCCTATCGTTATTTTCAATACTTAAGTTTTCAAGTTTGAACTGCTTAACAACTCCTACAATATCTATAAGACTATGCAGTGGTAAAAAATAAGTATAAATAAGCAATCATTAATGGTAGTGGATGAAATACCGAAACAATGACAAGAATGGTCGCCAAAGCTTTTTAAACATATTATTTGCATTGAATCGCATACCAGTCTAAGAGTTCAAGAAAAACCGTTTGTTATCTCTTAAATACAAATATACAATCAGATAAAAATGACATTTATGTCCTCTATTTCAATATGATTTAAGTTTTTCGATAAAAAAATTCACCCAATGTTCGGATTTACGACAAGTCATGGCGTAAACATTTTTAAACATTGAGTACTAAATTTTATTAAACTCTTTAACCCCAAAACACTTTTTAAAATTTTCTATTTATCTCATGATTATAATGAATATTTTAAAATAAGTTTCACTTTTAAATTATATTAACACTAAACCAGACTATTAAACAATTTTTCAAAAATTCACTTTATTATAATTACTGCAATAACTTTTAATTTAAATTGTATTTATATTTTACAAATTACTTGATTTTCTATTAGTATTAATACCTGTAATAATACTAAAACCAGATTTTCTTAAAAAAATGTTGAATAAATTATAGTATGAATTGTATATAAATAGGAATTTTTATGCAAATACTGTATCAAAGAAACTTAATTAAATCCTAGACATCTACTATTTTATAAAGTACAGTATTTAATCGCAATTAGAAGGCTATTAATATTTAATTTCAAATATATATATCTTTCAAACTGTTTTATTTTTTTTAATTAGTTGTCCGATTATTTCATCAAAATTTCTTTTAATTTATTCTGTTATTATTAGTTTTCAATATAATCAGGGAGTGATTGCAATCTCTATAGTCATTCAATTACTGTAAAAATGATTGCGGAAATAATTTATATCAGATATAAATAATTGTAAAAATAACTAAAATTAGATATTTCGTAGTTTTATTTTGTTCAAATAATTAGTTAAAATAGATATAAAACAAATTCATTGAGATTGCGAATGTTTTAGGACTTGTTTCAAAAACATCCCACACTTACAACTCATTTTTCGTTGGCAACTATGCTATTAAACTCCATTCAATAAATCGGCTAATGATCTCCATAAATGACTTATCAGTAGGAGTTATTCATTGAAAACCCTTCAATGCATTTTATTTTTGAAAAAACCAGTGAAAAATAATCATTTATTAAATGCTTTGCTCTTGAGAACTACCAGTGCCCATCACTGTTTATGCGATAAAAGAACAGTTTTTTGATAATGAGTTTTATTCAAATATCATTTGATTGAAAGGCAAAACCCAATCGAATGAATTTTGTTCATTTAATATTATTAGAGTGATATCAAATGTTGGCAATTGGCAACTATTTTATAGGTCAACTTTCGTCCCACACTTACATATGCCTAAAAAGACAATATTATTATTCTTGGTTCTAACCCTTACGTTCTCTTCATTCAAAGTTCTCTTTTCTAATATTTTCTCTTTTATTATATATTTTAAATTTTGAATCAATTGTTAACTTAATTATAAAGAGAATTATAAAAAACATATAAAAGAAAGTCTGACTTTTTATGTCTATATCTTAATCCAAATCAGACATCTTAAAGAGAACTTGACTAAAGTATTACATTTTAGTAAATACAGTATGTTTATAAAAACCCAAACCCATCAAATTCAAAGTTTATTCCTTGAAAAAAGCTTATCTATATTTGAAATATAATTGGACAGTTTTGATTTTATCAACACTGCTATAAGTTTTAAAATATAACTTTATTTGATTTGTTAAAACATACTCATCTGTTAGATTAAATATTGTTTAAACTCTCTCTCTCTCTCTCTCTCTCTCTCTCTCAAAACATATGTTGAGTTGAATGAAAAATTGTCAAATTATTTTAGTTTTTAGATTTTTAAAACAAGATAATTATTTTATTTTGCCCAATGCCTAAAATGGAAATTTCGAGGCTAAACGATAATTTTGTTGGTACAGTTTTATATTTATTAGCAACAGTTACAGTATATTGAGCTTATAATTAAACAAATTATCTAAAATGATTTTCAGAAGTGATATTATATAAAATATGTTTAACAAACAATAACTCAATTAATTTCATTAGTAGTGTATATTTAAAATTAATAGAAAAAGTGATTTTTCATAATTATAATTTAATAAACTTATTGAGAAAAATGTTGAAAATCAACATAAGATTCTCATAACTAAAGTATTGTAAAGCATTTACTCTCTGAGACTGATTTACTTCACATAATTTCTTGAACTCTACAGTAATTTCTGAACAAAAGATACCCAAAATGGTATGCGTGAATTGGCCTAAAGGCAATGCATGTACTTTTGTTGCTCACTCTTTGCCGAAAAGAAGCAAAAGAGAAAATAGTGGTGATAAGTAGTGATGAACCGTAAACTTTTATCAGTCCCTACTTTTAATGTCAAATTGGCTACAATTTTAGACTTTAGAGAAGCGACGCATTAGAAAATGATTTATTTTCAATATTTATTAACTAAAAACATTTTAAACTGATCTAAAATATGCATTAATGTTGTTTTGTACACATATTTTCTGCTGATTTTGTTATAGATTGGGAAAAATAATAGATAATTCAAAATAAGTAAATAATAAATTTGGGAACATTTGTTTGTTGAAAATGTTTTCAAATTTATTATACTTGTATTTACCCAACAATTTAAGAATAAAATAAAATAAAGACATTTATTTATAATTATTTGTTTCAAACATTGAACTTCAAATTACTTTAAGTTTGAATTAATTAAAGATAATCTTTAAAAGCAAAAGGAAATACACCTTAATATGTCCAAACATGTAAGTTAACGGGTTATACGTCTGGTCGTTCATTCGATTCAATGATAATTGCTGTGCTTACTGGGTATATAAATCTTTCCCATAAATATATGTTATACTGCATGTGCACATATAATATAAAGGTGTGGTTAAGATTATATTTTAATTTAAAATTTTACACCAAATTCACAATTACAGTGTACTTCTTTAATTCAAACAGTATATAATGTTTGTTAACATTTTGGGTCAAATATTTAGAAAAATAAATATTTCAGCACAAAATATTGACAATTCTCAATGTAATATTTTTAGTGTACCCGATCATACTATGCATAATAGAAAAGTAATACACTAATTTAATTGACACAATTTCTATGCATTTTAGTGCCAGAGGAAGTTACTCTGTATAGTTACTATTTGAAATACAATATAGAGGGACAGTGTTTAGCCGAGTGTTTATAATATGTTAGAATTTAAAATTATTTATTTCATTTTTTGTTACTTTTTATTAAATTGGTTTTATTTTTAAGTTAATATAAATAAAAATAGTTTATAGTTGTACTGCTTTGAAATGTATACAAAGTAGTTGCACAGGGACTCGGCAGTGTCCTCTCCTTAATTATAGTGAAAGGTAGGTGTAATGAGATGTTTTTAAACGTTAAACAATTCAATCATTATCTCTATTTATTTTATTCAACTCCTTATACAAAACTTTTCTCTGAATGTGATTTTAATTACAATAGTCTCACAGTTATCAAAGATTATAAACATTCAAATAATGGACAAAATTATATTCAATAAGAAAATGATATTACTTTTACAACTATAATATTACAATAATATTATTATATAACTGGTATGTTATGTAATTGGGTTGTATGGTAGTGCCGATTCTTTGATTTAAAGCCTGATGACCATATTGCAGATACAGTGCATACAAATAAGATTATATTTTACTAAAATTATCAATGATTGGAGATATTTATTGAGTTCTAAGATTTTACTGTATTAGCAAAATAGCAAAATTGATACGAAAGAATTGTGGGTTTTTTTGTGAAGTTTTTAACAAAACTGTTGTTACTTTATATTTATTTAAAATTACTGATAAAGAACCTGATTTGCATTTTCCATATAAGATATCGCAAAACTATGTATAATTGTGTTTTAAACCTGTGTATCTTTGATACTATCAGAAGTAATGTACATTCTCCAGACATTTACTCAACTTGACTAAAATATCTTAATTGAAACGCGTATACATTATTCGAAACATTATCTTTTAAAAATGTGATCAATTTTAATGGTTTCCAAAATTGAAAAATTCATTTGCACTAATACTTATTATCAATTAATCATCTGAATTGTTATTAATACTTAGCAGTGAGCTGGGGAAACAACTGTAACAGCTCTATATGGAAATAACTACAGGTTAATAAAATGAAAGGAACACAATCTTTTCCTCTAATTTATTATAGTATTTATCAGAATGTTTGACGTCTTATCTGTAATTAGCAAATAATCAAATGCAAAAACAAACAAAATTAATTATTAGAAAGATGACAGACCAATATTTTTTGTTCATTTTATTTATCAAATTTAATTAATTTATATTTTAAGCTCAATTCATCGATAAAATATAACTATAGAATTACGGGTATTTAAAATAATAATTTTTATAAAAATTTTAATTAATAGTTAATGCAATAACAATATTAGAGATTTTTATAGTCTATTCAAATGACTTAACACAAATTTATTCTTTTGGTCGATAATCACATTACAGTATTTATTCCGACAAATCTTATTATATGACAAATAGCTTAACTGTCAAAATAAATTATAGACGAATTCAATTATTATTTCTGGTTCACACATTGTTTGGGGTTTAAATAGAGAAAATATATACTGTGTATTAGTGGTCGATATTTTGAAAGGACTCGAGTCTTAAGTCAAGTTTATTAATAATTGAGCCGAATCTCAAAATTATTAAAAATTAATAAATGTATTCTTATTTTTAAATTTTATCTTTTAAATAATGAAAATTAAAAAATTAACGTTTACTGAATATAACATAGTTGTTACAAGTATTAATTGTTAAAATGTAATCTTATTGTAAATACTGATAATCACTTAATTTCAAGAATTATTTTTAAAATTTAAGAGCTCTAGGTTTAGAAAAATCTACCTTTTTCGACTCTCGGTTGGTCTCATTCCTATTGCAGCAAAAGTCTCGCCACCTCTTCTGTAAGGATGAGACTAACTTTCTTATGTCGCGGTGTGTTTGTGTATCTCCGACCCCAAAGGAGATAAGGAGTAGAAAGTTTATGGTTTTTTAAGTTTTTAAAATTCAAAATGAGATTCCATTTATATCTATATCTCTATAATTTCAATATATTCTAATTTGTTAGAAAAAATAAAATTATTGAAAGTCATTATAAGCTATTAAATAGTTTTCACCCAACTTTCTATTACTATAAATAACTAGATTTTAAGTAATAATCAAATTTTTAAAATTATGTATGCTTTTTTCGATTTATTCAACTTTAAGTAATTTATACACAATGTAAATAAGTTGAAATATCATATTTAATGGATATAATATAAGGCTGCAAATAAATTATAATTGATTAAATATATAAAATTAGATTAAAATTAAATTAACCTTTGATACATATAT
>JAQGCF010000199.1:0-12227 GCA_034699405.1 Hermanniella punctulata | reverse complement strand
GATTCAATTAACGGTGTTTTTTCATCTAATGATTTAAAATCTCATTAATAATTAGAGATATAGTAAAATAAATAGTTAAAAAAAAGTTAATTAATAAATATTTAATAATTTAATGACAATATTTAATTTAAAATAATTTTATTAAAATTAATACTTTGGCGAAAATGTGGTACTTTTTATACTCCTTTCTATACACTGGTTATGCGCCGTTATTGCATTGGGTCTATCAATTGCTTTTCACTTTATATACAGTGAAAACACATATACTGTATCGTAGTTTTCAAAATAATATATAAAAATTAAGATTTTACGCATAAAATTCATTTATGTCGTTAATTCTAATAGAAATTTAAGTTTTGTTATTCTAAATCTTTATACAAAACTATTATTAATATTAATAACACTTATTTAGAATGTTTTAATATTAACGTAATTTATGTAAAGCGCGCAAAAATGTTGGGTTTAGTTATACAGTACTAATAAATATTATTAATACCGGTAATAGAGTTTAAGTGGAGTTTTACTCTATTATTAATAATAAGTTGCCAATCAAGTGGTCAAATAATAAAGGAGTGACTCAACACTGACCAATGGCTAGTAGTATAGAAGTTCTTCAAAATATGTGAACTCACATAAAGGGATACATGTCTTATGACTTGCGTTCGAGTTATTAATAATTTGCATTCAAAGTTCTTCTCATATTTGAGTCAATTTTTATATAAAATGCTCTCAAAGTCTGATTCAATAGAAGAATTGTATTCATTCGAAACTCAATTTGAGTTTATTTCATTAAATGAGTGCACAAGTGATAGAATATTAAAGTATTGTATTGTTTAACATAAAATCAAATTTTCATATTTTTTATTTTTAAAGAAATCGTAAAATAATGAGCACTAATATACCGGTAGGAAGTAATCTAGAGATGAATGAACAATATATGGAACAATATCTTACGGATGTCGAACCAAATGTTGCTCTAAATGTGGATCAATTTGCTCAGAATGTCCAACAATTATCTGAAGGCATAACACTCGAGGCATTAAAAGTTTACGCGAATGGATTTGCAAAACAAATGCGAGATATTCAGGATATTTATCGTAATACTGAGTCTCAACAATTTGCGTAAGTACTGATTGATATCAAATATTTGTAATATGTCTTTAGTTTTGAACAAAATTAGTTTAAATCTAATACTGTATTGTATTGAAAATACAACTTTTATAGTGAACTATATTTGTGTGTTATGTCAAGTATTAGTGGTTCCCAATATTATTCGTATGAAATTGCGAAAAGTTCGCTTCAATTACCACAAGTTTTGGAAATGTACGTCAAATTTCTGCTGCAAATAAATGTTTGTTTCTATTATGTGTCACAAAGTAAACCTTTGTTCACTAATGGCACAGAAGAGAGCACTAGAGCCTACAAAACGTAAGCAAATAGTGTTAAAATTTAATCCTTTTTTTGTTTATTAAACATTTTTGAATTATAGGGCATTCGATCGCATCAATTGTTTATTAATAGACTCGATAGGTATATATACTCGACTCAAACATTTGGAATAATTAAATGTCTCAGAATTAGCCAAAAACATCTCAGAAAGAGAGCATAAATAACGTAACATATTATTCAAACCTCGGCCTCTATTATATAACAATTGATAATATTTTTGCTTATTTTCTAATTACTTTACATTACGTTATTTATATCAATGATTGTAAAAAAATTCGTTTTCAATAAATATTAATTAATAAAGTTTTAAATTATAGTCAAATAAATTGTCATTTATTACTAATTGTTGTAAACTTTGAACGTTTGAATGTCTTCTCCAAAAAGTAGAGCTCGAGTCGAGTCTGAGATCGAGAGAAACCGAGAAGAAGGCAATTGGAAGCGATCTCTCGATTTGGCTCAACATATGGCCAATGAATCGCCACAATTGTTCCACTTCTTGACCGGTGAGGCAAAACTTGAGATATATTTAGAAAAGAACAACAAATTTGTGGAGAAAAATGATATTCTCTTATTGGATGAGTCATTGAATCACTTGAAGACATGTGCGGAGAGCTCTTCGGCCACTCCTCTGGCAATGGATGCGAACCTACTGTTAGCCAAATGTTATTATATTAGAGGAGACTATGAAATGGCGTTAAAACACATCGAGAAGTCGGGAATCGATAGCATCAATAGTGTGGACAAAGTATTACCGCTTCGAGTCATCAAATTAGTCGCCGAATCGTTTGCTGTCAAAGGAATGGCTTTGGAGGAGAAGAGTACCAAAGACTCAAAAGACTTGTCGCAAAGTATCTCATGTTTAGTGAAAGCGAGTGAATTAGGCGTTCGTTATCTCCAAAACGTGGAAAAACAATTGGGATCTTATATTGTGGTGCCTTTGGGTAGTATTTTGGAGACTGCTATACAAAGAGCTCCCATTCTTCACATAAAATCTGGTAATAAACTTGTTTCGGCTGTTAATCAGTTCAGGTCAACACTCAATGCGTGCGAAACGCCCTCCACTTTGACCACAAGACAAGTGTTGTCCAAACAATTGGCGGAACTTTTGATTAGAGGCGTATCGAAAAGCAATTGGACTAAATGTGATTTGAATACCAGTACCTCAACGGCTACGAAGCCCTTAAAACCCTTGCGATATATCGGACAGTCTTTGTTTGTTCCGCGAGAACGGGAGGAAGAGATAGTGTTACTATTGCTGATCAGTGAAATGCTTGCGGCGCGAAATGTGGTTTTGGACAGAAGTCCTGAATTCGATTCGAGTCGAATGCAATCACTGAATGACGTGATGGCTATCTATGACTTATTTACTATTGTTTTGATTCCATTGAAGTGTTTTTATTTGGATTTCTTCGAACGTGCGATGAAATTCAGTTTCGAAGTCAAACACATTTGGTTTCAGTTCGCACTCACGCTCATGGAGTCCAAGAAATGTCCGCAAAGAGTACTCTTGATTTTGAAGGAAGTGTCGCGTATTGATCCATTGGATCCATTGCCAGATCTAATTGCGGCCAAAGTTTGTATTTTGGAATTAAATAAATATAAAGAAGCGCTCGATTTGGCCAAAGAAGCGCTTAAGAGATGTGATAACAATCCAAAGTCGAGCGCTTTAGTCAACAAAATAAATCTCATTATAGGCGTTACCAATGCTTTGATATATGAGACCGAAACCGAAACGTCTAAAAAGTTTTATACTGAAAATCTCAACCAATCGATCAAATACTTAACTCTTGCCTCCACTACCAATACTACCGATCATTTGCCATATTTTCATTTAGCCCTTCATATGGCAAACCAAAGAGCTCTTACCGATGCCATAAAATATGTGAAAATATCACTTCTACTCAATTTCCAACACTTGCCGTCAATACAATTACTAATTCTATGTCTTTCGGCTCTAAAACAATATGAAGAGGCGCTCAATCTCTGCGAAACAGCTCTCGAGGAATACCCCACGCATTTGATATTACTTTATATTAAAGTTTTGTGACTTTTATCAAATTGTATGCAATTTATTGATTGTTTGCTTCAATTTTAGGCTCATTTAGAAGAAGTAGTTCGAGAGAATGGAAGAGAACAGGCATTACTAACCACTAAAGAGATGCTAAACTGTTGGAAGTATGCGAACAGTGAAGAGCAGAAAAGAATGAGTTATAACTTTAATTACTTTCCGGCGTTGAAATACGACACCATATCATTGAAAATGGAACAAACGCTTAGCGAAGTGGCCTCACTTGACAGCACAGCCATTGCGGGCAACGACCAAATGAGCACTAATTTATCTTTTACTGCTCATAACGTTAGTAACAGCGCTGCAAATAAGCCGTTGTGGTCTTTGCAGTTACATATTTGGCTTCTAATCGTTGAACTCTTCCTAAAACTCGGACAGGTCTGAGCGGTGGCAAGTTTTAACTCGTATTTAAACTATATTACTCCCACTGTTTAGGTCGCTGAAGCCGAGGCGTGTGTCAATGAGGGAGCGCTCGGAATATTTGGCTCATTATCTCATCAGTTAATGTATATAAAGGGAATCATTAGTAAAGAAAAGGGAGTACTCATTGAAGCGAAGACTCATTTGCAAAACGCTATTTCAATAAATCCAAGACATGCCAAAGCGCTCCAACAATTGGGTCACACTTTCTATTTGTTGGGCAACCAATCAATGGCTGACAAATATTTAAAGGATTCGCTTAATATTGACGCCACTGTTCACCAGACCTGGGCTTATATGGGTTTAGTTCTTCAGGCCATTGAAGATAATCAAAGAGCAGTTGATTGTCATTTGACTGCTTTAAAACTGGAAGCAACCGCTCCGGTATTACCTTTTAGTATCATTCCTCGAGCGGTATTGGAATGAATAACAGGTTTTGAGAATTGTTTTATCGATTATTTTAGAATATATTTAAATCAATTAAAATAGTGTTAATATGTTTTGCAAACAATTATCGAAACTTTTCATTTGTTTCGTCAAAACATTAAGTAATTTATATTTTATTCATTTGTTTTCTAATTTAAATTTAATATTATTTTGTTTACTTAACCACAAATTTGTAACCAATTATTAATTCAGTATTCTTTCGAAGGGTTGAAAAAGATAGAAATTGGGTTTTAGTGATTCCCTATGTTGTCCCGGGAGTGACAAAAAGTGGTTAATTATTACAAAAAAAAATTTAACCCACATTAAGAAAAATCATTTTTCTTTACGTTTTATAAAATTTGTGTTTTTTTAATTTCAAAAATTGTTTTATTTTTAAATCAAAGTTTTTATTTAGTAAAAAATAATTTTTGTAAAATAAGAGCAAATTTGAATTCTGGAAGTGTTAGGAATTATAGTTTACAAACAAGTTTTGGCGATTCGTGAATTGCATTCACTTTATATAACTTATTGGATAAATGTGCGAACGGTTTCAGATTATTGTACTTTTCAATGGTATCACTTGTTTTCTCATTTTTATTCATTTCTTCTTCTCTATCACTAGTGGTAGACATATCACTCGTCACTGAATATAGTTTTACTTTTTTGCTATTTTTGTGATAAATACCAGAAATAATGTATTTCTGGAGAACTTTTTCTAAGTTCAAAAACGGAGTTTCGATTACTAATGATAACAAATACGAAGCAATGAATGTTGTGATTAAGTGCGAAAAGAATAGCTGTATCTATAAAACCAATTATTTTACATCAAATTCTGTTCATAAGTTAATTATATTTAAAGTATACCACAAAATAATGGCTGAACGCAAATACATTGCGAGTACTGGCAATAAATATATACATCATTCCCGGATGTATTAACTGAAATCCAAGGTTAAAAACAAGTGTTAGAATTTTATAAACAATTTCTTAAAAGTGAAAATGTTTTGTTTGTTTTGGAAAACAATGAAAGTTTAGTTTAAATTATTTGTAAACAATTCGTTTAAATATTCTTCAAATTCAGAAACAAATACAGTATTAAACTATATAAGAGTCCAGAGTATAGAGTATAGAGTGCACACAACTCCACAATTACAGAACATCTTATTTATCAATAATTGAAATATAATTTTCAACTAAATTATATTAACTGTTAATCATTGATAAAATTGAGTCATTTTTAAAAATGATTAACAGTTTATAAAATTCAAATTAAGATTAATTTTTATCATTTTTAAGATATCAATCGATGACAAACAGATAAATAAATCATGTATTGGAGTTGTGTGAACTCAAGTATTTTATCGCCGGTAGTATTATGTTATGATAACTTACATAAGCAACATATGAGAGTTTGCTTAATGGTATAAACACAGACCAACTCAAAATCGTGTTTATGATTCCTAAAAATACAATAAAATTAATTTTATTAACATTTTTAATACTATAAAAACTACCTCCAAAACCATTACGAGAGGCAATTACTACCCATGACATCGCAAGAGCCCAAAAAACTCTAAATAAGGAGGCGTACAATACAGACAATACTGGATCCAAAGAATTTCCTTTATTCCAAAACCAAGTACTGAATATTTCCATTACTATTACTGCTATCGTAACAATCCATCCGAAAAATGCTTTTCTTTTGGGAAGTTTGATGTGAGGGTAGTTACAAAGAAAGTATCCAGTCAACATCCCAATCATATAGGGAGCCACGTGGGGTAATGGCTTTACAAACATTAAATTTCCAAATAAACGGCGGGAACTGCAGAAAACAATTATACAACTGATGTCAAAAATATTAATTAAATTAATTTTGTACACAAAAACACTTACGATGGGTCGGGATTATTAAACAACAGTGTTGGGGGTAAGTCCTATTCAAATAGAGTGCAGTCCATTATTATTGAAATTATTTTAACTATAATTATTAAGTTTAAATATAAATGAAACAAATTATAAATTAAATTAATTAATATTTAAGAGTTTTTTATTTGATTTGTTGGAAATATTTGAAAAATGCATAAATTATTGGATATAAAGAATGAACGCTTCAATGAAATCGTTAATTAAATAATTAATAAGTGTTTTACTACAGGAACAACAGAAGATTTATTTGAAATGATAGGCAAGTAATGTACTCACCTGTAAATAAGTAACAACACCAGTAAAGATAATCGATATTCCAATTGTAATGATTACTAATAATTGGCCAAAATATGGATTTCTGTTAAATGAATAGTTTATGAGTTTTTTGTTTTAAATGTATTTAACAATTAAAATATCCTACCGGTAGAGACAAGTTAGGAATATTGGGGTAAATATAAATAGTTGCATATCTGCCGCGATGTACCACAAATGAAGAAAACACTGAAGAAATACAGTATAAAAGCTTTATAATGTTTTTTTTTTCATTTGCATCGATAGTATTTCCATATATAGATAATTACCATATTTTTCCCCTGTACAAAATTACTAATATAGAGTGCGTGAGTCCACCAGGTATTCCTGCACTTAGCTTCTGATGGATATATGAGTTCCTGCCAAAGAGGTCCGTTTCCGGCACGAAATGCCAACAGAAATATAACAATTAAAAGCATAATCGCTGTAATAAATCAATTGAACTCATATTAAAGTCTATACAATTGAGTTAATTATTAGGAATAAAAAGTATTGTATTTAATATTAAAGATTTTCTAATAATTTATTGGTTTAAAAGTTTCGTTTATTATTTTTACTAATATTACTCTATTATTTAAGTGCTTTCAAACCTGGTGTTAGTCTAATATATCTGTGCAAATAGAATGCAATCCAATTCCTACTTTTCCATCCGTGCAATGCTTTCATCTTTCTTAATGTGGTATATGTGACGAGTACTCCACTTAAGAAAAAGAAAGTCTCGATAGCGAGAGAGGCATTCAATACAAATTGAAACACAAAGCCTTTGGGCAGTTCTCTGGTGGCAACAAGTCTTCCCGTTGCTCTAAAGTCGAGAGTCAAGTATGTGTGCGCAATCATTACCCAAATAAGGCTAATTACTTTCATTCCATGTAATGAAGTAATTGTATGCTCTGATAGTTTTGTTGATAATATGTTTTCACTATTAGTACAGATAGAGAACGAAAGCCAACATTTTGTTAGTAAACTTGATATCCGTTTAAACTCTGTACTCCTGACTCGTCTAAATGTGTCGTAAGCGGTAGCAAACACTATCACTACAACCAATAGAGATATTATGCAAAGAGGAAAGATTTGATTCGTTTCGATATTGAAAGACTGCTTTACTTCACAGCTCTGAACGGTTACATTGACCCGAAAACGATGAGATACTATCGATGTGTTAATCAATTATTCACTTAATATACTCAATAGGTTTCTAAGTTTGGAGAACTCACTTCTTTGGGTAATTAAATGGAGATCATTAAGAGTACAACTCGCGGGTAAACATATACCTAATCTTAGTTTCAAATAATAAAACAGTGGAGCGATTCTCGCGAAATGGTTTTCCTACCGAAAAATTTTCCACATCAATCATTTACAACCATTAATTGTTATATGGAATACCTTTGAAAACCCCTTAGCGTCGGCCGCATCGTTGAAAATCTTTTCAATTGAATCCAGAGGTGGTTTGGGAGGCAGATATGGCCGAACATTTATGGCACAGTATTGACCTTTAGTGCTGTCTTCACTCTGCTCTTCACCGATTTTAGATTCTAAACAGTCATCATAAGAGCCTAAAGCGGTTAGAGTCCCACCCAGAATACCGTCTGGTATTTTTCCACTCGAATCTAAAACTGGGAATTAAAAGAATTCTCTCATAATTACTCAGAATTACTCGCAAACCATTATTTTTCTAAGAAAGATGTGTTTCTTTTGAACATAAATTGTTTATATATAACAATAATTGTTATCAAAGTTTTATTTATTGTATTTATTGAAATATTGTATTATTTTATTGCATAGACTTTTGAATTGTCTCAGAATATATGCAGAATTATTCCAAATAATTTTAATTAATAACAATTTGATGACCTTTTATAAGGTAAGAGATAAAAATGCTTATAAGGAAGAGTTATGTTTAGCATTATATCCTTATGTAAAGGTATGTTAAAATTATATTTCTTAACTGACAAGTGAGTTATATTATATAAAAGGTGTCCACAGAGTCATTAAATACTGTAAATGTTATGAATTAATGAAATAAAACTTAAAGCTAACAGATTATAGACAATTAAACAAATAATTATAAGTTAATGATATTTAAATATTATGAAAAACTAAAATACTTTAATAAATTATACGAATATGTTGTGAACCTTAAACTATCTAAACAACAAACTAATAATTTTAATAAAATGGTTAAGACTTATAATAATTTTGTTTACACTAACAGAAGATTCAAGTTTATAAAGTATTTGCAAATACCAATAATTTCAAGTACATTGAATAATATATGAGAACCTGTAGTTTGTCTGACGAGTGTCTTAGAAAGAATTAGAGTAAATAAATTAAATTGAAACAAATATGCGATAAACGGTCAAATCAAGTGTGCAGCAGAGTTAGTATTATATAATGTGGGATCAAATAGTTCAGGTTTAAAGCATTAGAAAAGAATGATTTGAACTTATCTTTACGATTCCTACCTTATTAACCCGTTTATGTTTTTATTGCTCTCTTATTTATCTTTTCATTCTCTCAGCAAATTACTACTGAATGAGCTGAGAACTGGTCCTATTGTTGTTTGCTTTGTATTGTCATAAATAATAAAATATGATAAAACTTGTAAAACACTTTTTAGATACTATTTTATTATTATTTGTATTAGAATTTGATTTCACATTTTTAAATTAATTTCTTCTATTATGTAATGTGTAGCTAATAATTACTTAATTTTATTTATTGCTAAATAGTTATACTATTTGTTAATTAAAAAAATTTTGAATTAATTTTTAATTGGAATAAATTTTTGTGGTCTAATTGTTCCCAATGCGAGAAAATGTTTTTATATTTTGAGTATAAAAGGGTGGGAAATAGAAGTAGAAAAAGTTCAACTGTTATGTAATTTAAAGTTAAGTACACTCAAAGAAAATTTATTTATTAGCAAATCTACTGACGTTTAAAATTTGAATATTTATTTCGTCAATGAGTGCTTATGTCAACAAATTCATTCATTAAAGGCAAAAAATTATAGGCATTTAAATCACGAAATATTAATATATGAAACAATAAAATCGATTAGTAGTACACTTAAGAAGCCTACAATCAAAAGTAAAAGTAACAAAACTGTACTAATGGTTTAAGTGCGCAAATATTTTCACTATTAATATAAATACAATGACCTAAAATCAAGCGTTACTTTAATTTAAGTTCAACGTTGAAGTGATCTACAGTTCAGATGTGAACCTAACCGTAGATTTACATTAAGAACGCCTTAAGACAATTGAGAACCTCAATTGAAAACAAAACTTGGAGTTAGAGTGTGGGTCCCAATGTCAAAGTCATTAAACTCAAATGAATAAATACTGTATAAATAAAAATTATTGAATAATATGTGAAACCTATTCCTAAAGCTGAGAAAGTGGTCCGAAAAGGAAAGTTTGAATGTGTGGAACTTACTCTTAATAGCCCAGGGCTGTAATTTTCTCAATCCAAACAAAATCCTGACCGCATCGACTGTACAAACAGGAGAGAGAGTGACGGATGAACTCATTTGAATTAATTGGGGCATATATTGTTCAAATAGTTCTTCGAGTCTTATTCGTGTCCTTTGCATCAAATCTTCAAAATAATCCATAAACTCTGATGGGTCTTGAGGTTCTTTGAATGGCACCTCTACCTCTTCCTCTCCCTCTAGGTCTTCATTCTCGTAATCAGTATTCTCAGCATTTTTAGCTGTCGTTAAATTCTGTGTAGAATTTTCATCACTTTCTATATTAAGAGTACTATTACTGATATTTGTGTCATCACTTATCTCTGTTGTATTCTGTGGGTTCGAAACAGTGATACAAATCCATATAAACAACACCGAAATAATATTAAATTTCATGTTTAACTTTGCAAACAATCATAATTTAGTTAATAAAATATTAAACTTAAAGTATATGCTTTACACGATTAGAGCACTTAAATTAGATTAATTTGTATAACTTTATCATCAGATTTCCATTCACTGAGTTTTAACAATGGATTAAATACGAGTGATCAGAATTGAACAAAAATGAAACATTTTAGTTATTAGTTTAGTTTGAATACAAATTTAAAATGTTTAAACTTTTTGTGTCAGGTGGAAAAGTTTTTGAGGTCATGCGTTCAGGGATTACCTCTCAAATTGTGGCGTTCAGTCCAATCAAAGAAAGTCTTTAAGCACTGGTATTTAATTTGTCGACAGAAGGCATCCAAACAATTCTTTTAACTCTTTTCTTAAGCTTTTGGGAGTGACTTACCGGTGAAGAATGTTATAATTCTTTAGATAAATTAAAGATGAGACATAAGTATGTAGAATCTTATGCTTATATCAGTACTTCTATGAGTTCAGTTGATATTTAAATAAGAATACTTTGTTAGAATCAAAGCTTTAAGTCTTTAAACTTTTTCATATGTAATAATGATTAAAAATATTTCAACTCTAGAAAAATTGAGTTCACAGAAATTCAAGTCCATTAGATGCAAACTACTGTAAAATACAGTTCCTTTAATTATATCTACTAAACCTGGAAAAGAGTTTTATGAATGGGGGTTTCCAAGATGCAGAAATTACACATTCACATATTCAATACTTAAGTTCGATATAGTTTTTATGTCCCTGAGTATATTTTTGAATAGAGATATAGATAATTATAGATTAATATGTATATTGTGCTCATATATTTTTGAAAATGACGAAACAATATACTACATTTTCTTCGAAAAATGTAGTCAAAAACTTAAAGTCCCGAATAAGTCCCGAATTTTAATTTTTTTTCCTTTTTCCTTCCCGAATTTATCACATTTTAGTTCCCGAATTTGAGGAGTTTAGTCATTAAATTGTGGATATACTCAATATCTGATGAGTGTATGATAATAGAGTACAAAATTAAAAATAAATCAAAGTTAAATCTAAAATTGGGTAAATAATTGTGTATAACCAATGATTTTTAAGTCCCGCAAAAAGTAAATCGCGGGCAACTCAGCAGTTTGTTTGTAAAATAATTTCTTGTTTGCTTATTAAGAGGTAGTATTTACTTCAGTTTTTTGAATATAAACTTTTTGGTTTACAATTCAATTCAATTCAATTTTATTTTGATAGCCACGTATTCAGCATAAGTGCTGGTATTCTATACAAGACTAATGTTTAAATAGAAACTAAAACTACACTAAAAAATACAATAAATAAAATAAAATATTAAAACAAATTACTAATTAATTGTAAAAATTGATTATAATTATTAGACATTCTAATATTGATATCTATGTTGTTCCATAGGATGACTCCTTTATAAAATAATGTATTTTCAGTATATTTATATTTAGGAGAGGAGACAATAAGTGACTTGTTTTGGTCCGAACGTGTTCTGCGATTTACTTGATATTCAAATAATTTTAAATCACATCCTAAGCCGTTTATATTCTTATATATGTATTTAACCATTTGAATTTTAAATATACATTCTAATGGAGTCCAACCAATTTGCTTCAATAGTTCCCTTGAACTGTCTCTATAGCCGGCAAATAATGAGACTCGAACCAATTTTTTTTGAATTTTTATAAGTTTGTCAATATATTTAATATACGTTAAACTCCAAACATTTGAACAATATGTTAAATGTGG
>JAQGCF010000198.1:0-12229 GCA_034699405.1 Hermanniella punctulata | reverse complement strand
GTATTTTAAAAACTGGTGCGCTTGCAATGCATCGCAAAGTTGGGGGAAATCTAATATTTTCGCTTGAATTTAGTGTTTAGAACAAGTGAACCAAAAGCATTGCTTGTACTGCACCACAAATATACCTAATACTGAAAGATCTCTCTCTTCCTCTCTCTCCCAAACCTCTCTCTGTGCTCTACTCAATGACTTGAGGCCAGGCATCAAACTTTATTACATATTGAATGTAGAAAATTTTTGGCCGCCATTCGTATTAGAAATTTATTTCTAACACATACAATACTCCTGTGTTAGTTTTAGAGAGTATTTCACGTAATGTCAACTCTCCAGAGATATTTTGTCAAACTGTATGCCATTCAGTTGTAAAGTTGCTTTAGTTGTGTTCAAAATTGCGTTCAATTTTCTCAGTTTAAAAATCAGAGGACGTGTCCCATCAAATCCTGGTTTTGTTGTCTCATCGATAAAAATTCGATGCGAACATCACTTTCGAGTTCACATTATCAGACCATTCATTTTACAATACTAACGGACACAGTGACTAACAATTATATCCCTTGCGATTTATATTATGGACAAAATCATGCGAATCACATTTGTGTCCTACCATTACTATAATTTTGCAATGCATTGGTTTAGATTCTTATCAAAGAAAAAAAAGTAGTAATCAGTAGTAAATACAGTAAAATATTTGAAGAGATAGAGAGCAAAAGATCAAAGAGAATGCAAATATGAATCAACACATAAATGGTTTTGATTATAGCAAAAACAAAAATCCTTATAATTTAGTATTCGATGATATTTTAACTCAATATATTACTTGACGAGGCGTGGCCTCCCTATTCACGGCGATTTCGTGTCGATTTTCGTAAGATAATTAAATGTCAGCGCTATCAGCGGGAGTTGTTGTCTGTTTCAATTAAAAAAATTTTCACAGACGTGTGTTATGTGCATACATTAAAAGTTATATATCTTCCACTACTTGTTATTTTATGAAAATATTTCGATAGCGCATAAATCAAGTATCCTTTTAATGGCTTACACTGAGCTTACAGTTACTCTTTTTTTGCAGAGTAGTTAGTTTTATATGTGTTTGTATTATGACTTTTTTATTGCCTTAAGATTACAATAAAATAAAATATTATTTTATAATCATTTCAACGAAAAGATATTTTATCGAATAATATATAAAAATTGTTTTGTGTGACATTTTTTTGTTGTTGGCTGTGCTTAAGATTTATTGCCACAGTTAGTCATGGCTTGCCTGTTAGCATGTGATCCTGCTGCATTTTGCTGTGGTGTCATTTCTAGTGTCATTTGCCTAAATCCTAGTCTTCATTTCGCTCACTGTTTGCATTGAACGTACGTTTATGTCATAAATCCCCCCTTTTCTCCATTTCCACCATTACTAGCATTGATATTAAGGATGGACTGTATTGAGTGCTAAACCCGTATCTATAACTCATGCATACTGTAGGTCTGTATGTCGTATGTTGTCTGGTTTGGTCTCTTGTCTATTCCGTTTCTTCAATCTCATTCTTCTCTCTTCTCTCCCTGTGTCCCCTCTTTGGTTATGTAGTATTGCTTTAGGTTTAGGTTGGTTTCAGTGATTTTAATCTCAGTGCTTCCCTTATTGTGCAAACACATCCTTAGTTGGATAGCATATGATATTATATATAAACATATAAAAGAGTGGTTGTATTTCATGAACAATGGCTTTTATATTTAAGTTGCCTTTGCCTAACCTCCAGCTGTGCATTTGCTGGTAATTATGAAACGCATTTAATATGACTTATTATAACTGGAATTCAATCCAATGTTACACTTTTGGCGCTGAGAGACACTAATATAGCATATAATACAGTTGTGATGCGATCAATAATGATAAGGAGACTGAGATCAGCCATAATTTCTTATTGGTAAGAATGGCAGAGATAGGTCGAGCATGCGTTGCCAACTCTCTCTATTAATTCCTGGCGAACGTCAAAATCACAATTGAGGTCTCATCTCCACCTTTTCTATGTTTAGCAGCGAGTAATTGAGCAGTCCATGAGTGCTCTTCAATGAAGTGCAACTTCTGGAGTCTTTATTATATTGAGAATACCATTACTACAAAATGTAGAGCACACACACAAACTACTATTACTACTACTACTACTCTACTACTGCTACTACTACTACTACTAGTAATACTCTTTTTAATATCAGAAATTGTAACGTGTGATTGATATTGGATACCCTAACTCTCCACCCAGTAGTTGAACACTTTTAATGAACACAATTCGCTTAATATTGAAGCGCTATTTAAATACCAATACAATTACCAGACCCACAATTAACACTTACTCTACATGCCATCACTTATACAAAACACAAAACAAATGCTCTTTTAATGCTATGATTCGCGATTCAAACTTCATTCAAACTTTAGTTTTGTTTTAATAATTATTCTCTTCTTTTAATTTATTATTTTTAATTTCTCTCTCTCTCTCTCTCTCTCTCTCTCTCTCCTCCACTCTCTCACTTCCTTTTCTTTCTTTATTGAGAGCCCTTTGTTTTTATAAATTGTAATAAATAGTAAACATTAAAAGTAGTTCCCATTTGCAAATAGGCTTCGGGCGACTCATATTGTTTCCCATTTCACTCTTCACTTAATGTTTGCCGCATTTATTAAAGCTTTTGAACTGTTTTTGGTATCATTTGAAAATGAAAAATGAGATCTTATATCATAGCAATGAATGCGACGCATCACTGCTTTCTGATAATTCATAATTGCTCTCATCTTAAGTCATACCTGTTTTTATCAGTACAATATATTCTATGAACTTATGACTACTGTTATTTAGGAGTTCCATTAAAATAAAGTGAGATCTTGTCTTTCTTTTCCTCTCTGGTCACATAAAATGATAGAGACTATTGAGTGTTTGTGCGGATAAAAAAGCTTCTCAACCTTTTATGTCAGTGCAGTTTTTATACTGACGGCAAAAGTTTGAGTCAGTGATATATTTTAATGTAAAGTGAGATAAGGTTATTGGCATTCAACAAAAATAGGAAGAGGTTAATGTTTGATTATTTTTGGGTGCGGGGCTTCAAATGTTGTACAGTACAACTTATATCGTGATGCAGTGTCACAATCACTGCATGATGCCATCAAACGTGATACTGAAGAACTTGATGCTCAAATGCTTAATGCTGTCTAGAGATAAATTCAGCGGGAGATTAGAAAAATTTCTTAAGTAAAAAAAACTTTTTTGATAGTCTCTCCAAAAATTGCTTTTCCTTAAAAAAGTCAAAAACTTCTTTTATATGAAACTACTGACAGATTTCACCTGAATTTTTCAGTTAAATTATGCGCAAAATTCTTATTTCATACCAGTCTTTACAGTCTTTACTTATTATGAAAAAAGTTATGCATTTTTTATATTAATTTATTTGTTGGATATATGAATACATATAACACGAATACATCTGGAATTAATCCTTAGTATATGTGTTACGGTTTTGTTCTCATCTGATTCGGGTAGTGTTGGCACAGCTTTTGCTGTCGATGTTCTTTACTCTACAGTTAAGTATTAAATGTAGAGTAATATTAAACACACGTTAAAACTTATGAATCCGTACTCAAAATTTTCACGTTTCAATGAATTGTAATTTGTGGGCACAATAGATATCGCAAATTGTGATCACTAAAAGCTGATGCCAAAGCACCCAATGCTCACATACATACATCAGTACATTGGGCTTAAGAGGGAAACAAAGCAGTAAAGTGTAAATGTATAGAATGTATATTTGGTCCAATACTGTCGATGAGACAAAAGTATGAGCCAAAGCCCCACTGCAGCCCCTAATTCCATATTATTGTATTTGTTGTGTTTATATCATGCCTTCTCTAGTGTCGGTACAGTTACTAAAGTAGTTCACGACCCAAACCCAATCCCAGTACTAATCTTCAGAGAAGCATAAAATGTTTGCTGAAGAGAATGAGAGGAATAGTGAGACAAATAAGTTTTTGTTGCGTAAGTATTACTTAGAAGTAAAGGTTTTTGGCAGCCGTAGGTCCCTATTTGGGATTGTGTTGATGTCGCATCGGCTCGTGTCAGTGCCTGTTTCCGCGACACATCACACATACATTCACAAAATGCTGAGATTGGAATTACAGAGTAGTTATTGGCACCAATACTATTGGTATTGTAGCACAACTAATATGCCTCTCACGCCTTTTATGCTGACGCGAGCATTACATTCACACTGTTGAACATTACATTTCATTCGCCACCACTTTTTTCTTCTATGTCGAACACTATGAGGAAAAGATTTTTTTAGCTTTTTGTCGCTTTGTTTGCAGTTTTTAATTTAAGTAGTTTTCAGGAAGTTTTTTCTCAATACTGTTTTCTGTGTTAATCGCATTTAATACTACTTTAATAGGAAATATAGAAAAAACTAAAATCAAATAAAGCGAATCGAATCGAGAATAGTCTGACATTTAATATGAAAAGATTCTATCCTTTAGTTGTTTTTCATATTATTTTGAGTTAGATTTAATCGCAATATAAACACAGCGACACATTTATGATCGTCTTTGCTCTCACAAAATATATATCTTTTCAAATATTTCCTCTTTTGAGCGCTTTTATAAATCTGGGCTCAAAACCGTTAGGACTAAATCTAAAATAAAGTTAAGTAAAGTGCGAATTATACACACAATATGAGTGCTATTAGGGCAATGGTCTGGTTGTCCAGTGGAACCCCTGCTAGTCTTGAACGCACATCTCATGAATTTTTCATTGAGAGCCAGGACTTAAAACACTAAACCAAAAGTAGTATCAAATACTGTAGAAGTAGTAAAAAATATGACTCCAAAAATATATCGAGAAAAGAGATACAGTGGAGTACATGCACTCAAATAATTCTGACCATTAGTTTCCTTTTGGTGTCGCCGAACCGGAGATTTAACAAGATTTTTGATTTAAGACCATTTGAATGAATTATTTACTGATATTTGTATTTATTGACTCAATCTTTAGATGTGATTTTGTTTGATTACAAAACTAATAGCATTTCAAGCATTTCAATAATTATACTAAAATCGCATTAAACTATTGATAACCAATCGTTTTCATTAATCTCGTATTTAAATGCTAAGACAAGACGTGTTTTTTAAACTAATGAATAAAAATTCCTTTTATTTATATCGAGTTCTGATTTACTTGAGCTTAATTTAAAGCGACAAAAAAACTCAATTAAAATATTTGAAAATTTAAGTTTAACTTTAACTTAAATAAATGATATCCGGCCTTCACGGGGATAAATAGATATACAGTTTATTTATATGACTAAATAATTTTAGACCCAATAATTTTAAAATGCATTCATTCAACAGGAATGGGGAACTCATCAAAGAGTTTAACATAATTAAGATTTTGTATAATACAGTATAAATGCTTTTTGATTGATAGTATGTTTTTATATAAATAATTTTTGAAATATAGCTAAATATAAATCAAATAAACGTTGAAAATTAAATTTTAAGCATAACCTCTAATACATTGAATACTAAATTATAATTTATATACTTTGTATAGTCTAAGCTCTATTTGTAGATTCAAATTTAGATAACTAATTTACTACCTCAGTCGCGCGCTCACTAATTATACGAAAAAATAAACAGATCAGAGGTTAAAATTATTTTTTGATGTAAATAAATAAGATATAAATTCATTTAACGGTTAGTTTTAATGATTACCAGAATATAATTTTTGCTAAAATTTTTATTTAGATTTTATCCTTATTTCAAATTACTTACACTTTGAGTCAAAAATTTTTTATAATGTTCTAATTATTTAATTATAAAATGATAAACAGTTTTTAATTTAGAACCGTTTAATTTCTTGTGTAAAGTTACTCAAATCAAAGTGTTATTGGAGTGAATATTTTAAAATTATGCTAATATTACAGGTTTTTAATTAAAATAAATTTATTTTATTTGATCTTTGACCTCAAAGTTCAGAGTTATTGCTTAAACTTTAACTCCAAAAATAAATAAAAAACATTTGCGCTTCAATTTGATGTTAAAAAATAGGGAAATCCATGTTTACTAGAAATAAGTTTGTACTGTAATTAAACTCAATTTAATATTTTAGACTTTAGCGCATAAATTATGTGTTGCGCTCATTATACTCAAAAAATTATTCATATATTTAATATTTTGAACAAAAAAAGTTGTTTTAAATATTTAATATAAACAATTTAATCGCTTTCAGATCATTTACTTTCAATTTGTTCAATACTTTAGTTCTAAGTCAATAAAGTTGTTGAATACCAATATTTTAATGAATAATTCATTCATGAATTAGTGATAATATATCTGATAAATATTATGCGCATTATTTAAAGCAACACTTAATAACTTATGGAAAGAATATCTGATCTTTTTGAATGAGTTTGAATGAATGAAATAGTATGTAAATTAACAGTATCTCAAATAACAATTTGATTTAGTTAACCTCCTTCTCCCGTCTCGTCTCATTGATTATTTGAATTTTGAATATTAAACAATTTAATAATAGGTTTTCCACATTCCAGAGTAAAATAAGAAAACATTTTGACAAATATTTTTTTGATAGTAAAAAACTCTGATATTATTTGCATTTAAAAACTCGTAATTTTTTTTATACATTTAATTCTGATTTCAGGTCTTATAGTGGTATCAAATAAGCTCTGGTGAGAGATGTGATGGAATAATATCTCATTTGGCAGAACTACTTTGAAACGTAAGTCAGTTATTCTTATCTGATAGTTGTAAACAGAGTCAACACTGTCTATACTGTCTATAATACTGGTTTTATTGGAGGCACTAAAAATACAATGATTTCTACTACAAGTTTGAGTCGATTGAATTTCTAAGGGAACAATCGTCAAACCTAATTACGAACAGATTGTCCATTACAGTCATTCCCAAATTCAATATGGCTTTGAGTATCTCTACATTACTTTCCTCCCAGTACTCATACTCTCCCAGTACTCATGTATCGAGTTTTAACATTTTTATATCACGTATATTCCTTACTATAGCCGGTAATAAAAGGCAACTATTTCTCTATCAAAGAATTGCAGCACTTATTCCTTACTTAAATACCTACCCCCGAGTACCTACACTTCCATTATTAATCATTAATGGGTATCAAACAATCTTCATATTAATATCAAATAAATCTTTTTTTTCATAGTTTTTAAGTATAAAAATTAATTCTTATTATTAGTGAAACACGAAATATGTGCACAAATGAGAGAAAAATGTTTCTAATCTCAAATGTTTTTAAAAATCCATTAAGTTTTCAGTATTAGAGTAATTTGGTTAACATAAACACATTTACATAAATAATTCGGCACAATATTACTATACCTGTACTTATTAATGAATATATTATTAAATATTAGTTTATTCATAAATCAAAAGTAGTGCTAAATTTTTGAGCGAATAATTATTATAATAATTATTCAAACATTTTTCAAAACAATGCCTTTGAGCAGATCATACAATGTATTCATTTATCAATCTTTTTGTTAGATTTAATTCTCCTTAAACTCTGTGTTTTATTATCAGAAATAGTGGTAATATATTTGGCTCTTAAAAAAATAATTTAATAGTCTTTTGACTGTTTTTTGCTTACATTTGTTACTCTCATTTGAATGCAATCTGTTATTTAGTCGAACGGAGTGCCACAAAAAGTTGGTAAAAGTCTAGATTAGCTATTGGTGTATATATTTTACGATCACTACTATTACTAAACTACTGTACAAGTATTACATAAGCATAGACTTAGTGATTGTAAGCTGACTAAACCTCATCAGACTAAAAGATCATTTAGAGAAGAACCCGAAAGTTAGACCATTTCAGCACTCAATGAATATGTGTAGAAACTTACAGCTGATCCGCAGGCACAGCCATCAGTGGTACTCAATCATGAGTAATAGTTGAAAAACAGCTAAAAAGCTAATGTTATTTTTGAAACCGTTTAATCATTAAAGTGCTGAAGAAAAGGAGAGCACAGAGAGAATGAGAGCTATTCGAAAGAGAATTGAAAAGTTAGGGGAAGTGACACTATTTTGGATACTATTCGCGAAATGAATGGCAAATTGTGAATGAGTAATACTAATTTGGATGGTGTGATGGTGTGATGTATGTACAATCCCTTATTCAATTTCATATAATATATTAACCATGTGTTGAAAAAGCGTTCAACAATAGCCTCATTGTGCTCTCCTGTCTCGATGTGCAGCGTTAGGGTCAAACAAAATGCTCCCTTTTTTATATTCAATGAATAGGGACTTCCATTCCTATTCAATAGGATAGACAATCACACGCTCGCAACAGAGGAGGTGTTGATGCAAAAGTTGGCCACACAATCACTACAAACATCACTACCATCACAAACCATCCCTTTTTTCATTATTTTCTAAACTTTTTTCAAAATATATTTTTTAAAATTTATTACTTTAGACATCGTTTAAAACTTATTACTATTGAATGAGTAGTATATTCACCAAAGAATAAACGCTAAGAGTTATATGATTTATAAATTACAGGTAAACTAACAATCAATTGAGAGCACAATCAGAATTGAGAATTATAGCACATATACTCTACTACTGTATTTCGCATATTTCTCTTCCTTCTACTCTAATAGTAGTTACAGTAGTTTTTCAATAAAATTCAATAACAAAATGTCAAATTGCGGGACAATTTCACGCGTATGTTAGCGCTGCTGGAGTTGTACGGAGTGTGTGTTTGTGTATATGAATAATATTGAATGAGTGGCACAAAAAAGGAAAATATTCTAAAAGTAACTCAACTTTTGAATAAATGTTAAAATTTGGGAAAAAGTCAATAACAATATAATTGTTATATACAGTATATACTGTTACAGTACTACTCGTGTTAACGATTTACGCTTATTTCACATTTTATAAACTATACATCTTTACAGCTCTACAGGCAATAAATAATTAGAGAGAATCTTAACTAAACAAATATTCATAAACACTACAATTTTAATGATGAATGTGTTGTAATAGGAGTGAAATGAGTCTAAAATAGAGTACAACGCATGCGATTTGAACGTTAAATGGAAGCGATTTTAGTGAATAAAAAGTTTTCTTTAGATAAAAATCAAATCATTATTTCCTAAAGTCTAGAAATATAGTAATATTTAATGTTATCTAATAATAAATTTGATGCAAACCATTAATATTGAGGTAGTGTAGAGTGTAGTGAACACAAGAGCACAGCTATTGTACACTAGTTTTGATTCATTGAGAAAAAAGGATAACTGGATTTAATGCGGCTTATTATATGTTGAAGGGATGCGTTTTATTGAAGGTGTCATGTTGTGCCCGCACTTGCAAACCGCGCAGTCATATTACATATATGCGATGCCAACACAATGTAGAGCACAGTAAATATATATATAAATTTGTGCTGATTCCCCCTCAATAAAACTCCCCTCGTTAGACTACCCAAACCCAAAACCTAGAGCTAATCTCGCCTTATGGGTGTTCAAAGCTCGTCGCGAACTGGCTTTAATGCTTAACTATTGGCATTGAGCTCCTGCTGTTAAACCACATTTTGACAATTTAACTTTTAACGATGCTCTGCAAAAATGAGCCATTTTTACAGAAATATATTGTTTGGGCTCAAGAATTATATAACAACGGATTGCTTTTTATTTTTATTTATTTTTATATTCTTCTTCTAATCTAATGCTCTCTTAAATATAAAACTTAAAATACTGGACATTCAAAATATTAATGGTGTTTGAAGATTGTTTGAACTCCCAGTGCAGTTTCCATTGACTTGATTGTGAGTGTTTGCACAGTAATGACGATTAAAGCCACTAAAATATCGATAGAGAAAGTGAGGGTTTATTCTCTATTTTTTAAAATATATGCCTTTAGATCACGACTTCTTATATGTACTCTATTTTTATATATCTTATTCTTTTTCCGTTCTTTTATTTATTTCATTTGATCTGAACTTTATATAAAAAGTTTGTAAATATTGTTAACAAATATTCTCTTCTCTCAACTCTTACACTAAGAAAAGATATAGAAAAGAGGGAAAAGTGACAGGAAATAGAATGTCGACATTAGGGGTATATTGAAAAAAGTAGTGCTCAAGCATTACTAGTGTTACACAATGTTATATAAGTTGTATAAAATATATTTATATATATATAAGTGATTTGGTATAAAAGTTATATCGCATACCAGTCTATGAACGCAATGTATGTCTGATGTATTCCTAGTGTAAAATTTAATTCCCAACTTTTGTGCAAGAGCTCAATTTGCATGAAAAACACCGCTGGGATTTAAAGCTCTCGCTTCCTATACGTGTGTATACCGTATATACGGTTATGCTTTGCAACCTTTTGTTAGAATTAAAGCTTATTTTAGTTTAGTTTAGAGCATAACTCGTCTAATGTTAGGGCCCTGTACTATGAATAGGATATGAATTAGGAATGGTTAGTGCTATGTGGCACAGCTGCATCCCTGCAACTTTGTATGAAATCCACAGTGAGTTGAGTTCACTTTAGTCGAATTGATTGAGGCAGGAATTCACTTCTTTTGAGTGTAAACTCAACATTTCACACATTTCACACTTAATTCATCGATAGACACATCTCTGGTTCCGCTGAGAATTACCAAACTTTTTAGCAATAAATTCACTAAATTTTCACATCTTTCAGTCTTTTTATCAAATAAGTTATAACTTATTGAACAATACTAATGAATAGCTTATACCTGTTTTATGTATACTCCCTTCAAAATGCGAAAATTTTTCTAATTTGTATCGTTTTATTCACCGATGCTTTCATTAAATGCTAATAATTTATGACACAATTAAACTAAACGAATAGATTCACATGAATTTAGTTAAAGCAAATGCGAGCTCAGCAGTAAAGCTATACAATACTACAGTAGTAATAGCCACTACTTCTAGTGAATAAGTGTTATTCATCCTCCTGTAAAAGTCCATTTCTGGCAGAGCAGCACAACATAGAAAATTGTGTAAAAACTTTTTGGTTACATATTTTTATTGGAAGAGCTAAAATGTCAAGACTAGTGTAGTGTTGGCGTGCATGTCATTACAGTGTTAGGGCTAAAAACTTTTTTGCACTGCTCTCCACGCAAAGCAAAATTTTAATAATGTTATTTTAATGCGATCGTTAACGGTTAGAGTTTGCAACATCATGTTCTTGGCTTTGGTTTATGGTTTGAAGTGTGAAATCGTCACTACAAACAATCACTCACATGTGTGCCAACTATTTTGGTGGCTCTTACTATAAATATATGACCAGTGATGGCTTTAATATCAAAAATATATGACTCGAAACAAAAATATATAATGGAATTTGTCTGAATCATAATTTTGCAATCATTAGGGGCTACTGGAGGGCTACTGGAGCCCATTTAAATGACAGGCGCTAAAGAGGTTTCGGTTAGCATTGGCTTTGATTTCAAATAACGATAACAGAATTAATGCTACGGTTTCTGATTTTCATTGTCAGACCTCTCGCTCGCCCTCTCGTTATCTCTATCTCTCTCTTTTTCTCTCTCCATGCGTTCACTGCATAGTCTTATGTCTCATCATCTGTAGTCTCAATCAAATGCCTCTGAATGTGTATCTCTTTTTCATTGCTGGCATAACTCACAATCACATCAATCATATTTTCCAAAGCGTGTGACATAATTCCCTCCCAATTGAAACCCAACGCTACCGTTGCTATACGTAAACTTTTTAGTAGGATATAAAACATTGTTATAGTTTTTTACAATATTTTCGATGATGAATGAGTTTTTGCCAACTATTGCTAAACTGAGCCTCTCTTGTCGTTGAGTAATCAGTATTCATAAAAACTAAAAGGAATGAATGGCCACACCTTTGAAATCACTAACATTAATGTATAGACTGTAATTCACATTCCTATTAATCCATTACATGTACTCTACTATTCAATACAAATAAGTTATATACCAGTACTTACTTTAATATTATAATTTCGCTATTCATTTGAACGGAGGGCCAAAAATACTTATATTGAATATAAAGAATAACAAAATCTCTTTTGCATTGACATTGAAATTCACTTTAAATAAAATAAAGCCTAAGTCGTATGTAATTGCACAAAAGGGAAACTTATTTTGTTATAAAACTCTTTAATGTATTTAAATG
>JAQGCF010000197.1:0-12247 GCA_034699405.1 Hermanniella punctulata | reverse complement strand
AATAAATGCATTGGTAATAAATGCATTTCTCTTCTCTTTTAATTGAATAGATCTCTGTTGGTGTGAAATGTATGATAAGGTTTGCCGATAAGACATGTCATGCTTTTGAATTTTCATTCAATTGATTTGTTAATTCCGGTGCAAAAATGTGTGCAAAACTAGATTACTATTGAATAAGAGATATTGTGTAGAGAAGAAAATGCTATAAATTTTTAAGTCCCGTTTAGTTCATTCTTCTCGCTTTCAGACAAAATATAAGTTTAAGTATTTTTTTGACAGTTAAAACTCTATTTTTCTAATATTTAGAATAAAAACATGCGCTTAGGAGGAAAAATATTGTTCATCTAAAGCCTGTTTTTGTTGGTGTTCTGCACAACAGAGATAAAAGCGTTACGATTGATAATAATGATATTTTGACAATGGGCTCAATAAATATTAATACTATTGATAACCAGCTAAGAAAACATAAATTCGAGCACGTATAGTGAACACACAATAGTATATCCGTTGCAAATCACACTGTTTATCATTATAAGCACAGTATATCACTCTATCTCTATGTGTGTAAATATCTATTCGATCTAATTTTGAATTTTAAATTACTTAAAACTTCATTAATTAAAGAGACGTTTATATTAAAAATAATAGTGAATATAAATTATAGGAAAATATTTTAATATAGCCTATACTGTACTCGCATTGCATTCTAATGAATTGACTTTACTTGAAGTATTCAAATCAGTTATATTATAATTACTTAAATATAAAACATATTAATTCCAAAGTCATTAAAACGATTCGGTTTAATATAGTTTTATGTTTGGATTATATCAGATATCTTCATATTTGTCAATCATGTGATGAATATTTATGATATTTAAATGAATGCAATTTTAAAACAAACATTAAAGTAGTGATTATAGGCTTAAGTTTTGAGATAATTTGTCTCAGAAAATAATTAATAAAAACTTTCACAAAAATTAATCAATTTCTCTATCATTAATGTCTGAAAATTTTCAAATGTCTGTCGACTCTAAACATATAATTGCAGTGAAAACAGAAGAAATATTTGACAAATAATCCCTACCGAACATTAAAAATGGAGCAAAACTTTTTTCCCAATAATTATATGCATTTACATGATTTGAAAATAAAAATAGTGAACGTATTTAAATATTCAGTAGTTGTGAAGAGAGACAGAGAGAGGCTTTAGTTTGAAAAATATGCTCAAAAGTTATACAATAGAAGAGATAAACTGTTAATTCGAGAGTAATATTAAATAATAATCACAAAATGATTGATTGGACTCATTAATCAAACAGTTAGTCAAAGTTGGGTATGAAGATGGAAGACCACCCCACATGTGGTGTCTCTTTCTTCTCTCTCTCACACACATACAGTATATACTCAACTAAATATGAAGCGTTTGGTTTTAAAAAATTTGATTCAAATTCATATATAGAGAAGTTTTGCAACACTTTTTCAATTATCATACTATTGAATACATTGATCGACTCAACTAAACCCAAGTTATAATTTTTAAATATGTTTTAAACTAATTCATTGGTTTCATGTCTGGTCACAACACGCATCTCGATATCTAGGGATCAGTTATCTGACTCATGGAAATAATTTTAAAATAATTATGTCATTTGTATTCATAATGGAAAAGGTTTTGGGCCTTAAAGAAGCTCTTATTCTTCCACTTCGAAATTGAACAAATTTTTTCTTATCAGTGTTACGTAAGACAGGATCAAATTATAGATTTTTTGAAATTTTACAGTTGGAGTGCTTTTTAACCGTAAACTTGCTATGAGTTCACAAGTTTTTAACTTCTATTATGACGGCTGACATTATAAATGTTGTTTCGGTTACAGAACTATCAGTTAAAAGGCTTTTTTCCGTTTTAATCCTACATTACGTGAGAAATATCTGGTTTGGCGGAAAACATTTTTTTTAAATACTAATTATATAAAGGATTGACTTTATTTTTAAAAAAAATTCTCTCTTTTTGCTCATCTCTTTTCGGAATACTCAGACAGAAAAATCTTTTCAATAAAATTATTTGTGATGTGAAACAAAAATATTTATTTAAATCCAATCAACTGAAAAGTTTTTAAGGAAAAACTTATTAAAAATATATATTAAAAAAGTCAATTAGTGGACAGTCAAGAGTTTAACTCTGAAAAAATATCATTTAATACTCCATGACTTAGAACTTGTGTTTGTCGGCGTTGCGAACTGTATTACTATCTTATTTTTCGATTGCTTTTCGGCCTTTTGATAATATTTAGACGCTTTCAAACACTCACATCCGCTCCAAAAAAAATATTTAGACGTTTTCAAACATTTTAGAAATTATTGGGAAAAAGAAGAATTAATCAGAGCTGACACACACGCAAACACAACCCAACATTCACTGATATTTGACGAGTTTTGGGATTAAAAATATCGGAATTTTAGTTTTAAGATACGAAATAAAACTAAAATTATTGATTAAAATTCTTAAACGCATAGCAAAGAAGAGAAAAATAAAAAAGATTTTTGTATTTCCATTCTTTGATAACATATTCTAAAAGATATTTATTGAGAAAATAATCAATTTTTAGTTAAAAGTATTTTGTATTTTCTATAAACACAGTCTCTATCGTAAGTATAAGTCCATCCAGTCTTGTAGTCGAAAAATAATCTGATGGGTATATGAGTCCTAATATTGTTTTGTATTGATTTGCATTTAGTTTTACTGTAATGATAAATGTGTAACATTTTTATCCCATCCTCAGTATTCAATGTTATGAACTGGTCGTGTGATTCGTATATTTTGAATATAATCTCCGGCAGTGAGAAGAGGTCTCTCAAATAGACCCTCTCATTGTCATAATAACCGTATATCGCATAAGTGTCTTCTTCTTCTTCGGGCTCCTCTTCATGGCTTAAAATTTGATCGCTTTCCGATTCATTATTATTTTCAGAAATGTTGACATTTTTGTTTAATATTCCTCCCATTAATCCTATTTTCATACTATGTTCTCCGCCTTTGATTTTTAAACAATTGATTTCTTTTATTGATTAAAATGTTAATCAATTGATTTTGAATTAACAAAATTGAATTAACCGGTAATTAATTCAATTCAATTTCACGCTCTATAATATGTTATACTCTGTATAAGTAAATATCCCGAATTGTTTGAATTTTAATTTAACTCCAATATTTTTAACCCCATATAAAACATATATCAAAATCAAAACAATACCAATATTAACAATCAATACGCGCATATGTCTATCAATAGTAAGCGCATGCAAAACAATGTATGTTAAAAATTACAATATTCTATAACTTTATTCTCGGATACTTTTGAGTATAAGAAATACTTTTTGAGTTTAGTTTTAAAATTAAATTTATTAACTCTTTAAACTTAGCGAATAATTTTAAAATACTTTTTACTTTTTTGAATTATTTGTACTCAAATTATTAGTGAACGGAATTTCTAATAAAAATAAGAGATTTTGTTAAATTTTGAGTTTAGAATCAATAATAAATTTTTAATTATTGCATTGCATACATATTTTAGATACTGTATATATGCATAGTTTGTATACAACTCACGACTCAGTATTTGAGTCGAGTACAAGTTATTCATGCATTTATGTTAGTTTTATCAATACTTTCATATTATAAAATAAAAATGTATTCAAACAACAAATAGAGATTTAAATATTTCAATACTTCAGTGAATCGAAGAGAAGGAAAAATAAGAGAAATCCTTTTCTCCTGAATTGGTTGTACTCTACAATACAGTACTTCAAAATATTCAAAGTTTTGTTTTTCGTATATTCTTTAGAGATAATAAATATACAGTCGTTCACATATTAATGCCAAGAATTTCTTTAAATCAAAACCACTCATATTATTCAAAAATGTTATGTTTTTAAAGTGCTCCCAATATTACATAAATTATTATTTTTTAAATCTTAAAAATAATTTCGCTTATATTTAGATTAGAATTTATTTCCAAGAAATAAAATTTTCTTTTTTGAACAGATATGGCTGTAGAGATACCCTGGGTTTATAGGAGAAGGGCTAGAAGTGACAAATATGTAATGAAAATCATGCAATAATCGTGTGTTAATGGAATAAAGGAAATATTTATTCTGTTTTAATCATTGAGATGTACTGATATTATGAGAACGACTGTATATAAAGAAATCCTTATTTATCTAAATATATTTTTTAGAAGATTTACTCAATTCTTAAATCAGTGAAAACTAAACAGAAAACAAAAAATAAACAAAACAGAAAAACATAAAAATATCTTTGATTTCCACACATAAAAATTTTTCTCTTAATTTTTTTTCTAAACTTTCTCGCATTGAGATAATGATTGATGAATTTGGGAAAAAATTCTGGTTATAAAAAAAATTACTGCATTCCAATCACTTAACACATATAGCAATAAGTTATTGCTTATAAAGACAGTCCTGTATTACGAAAATTTAAATCATTGGCAATAAATATGCTGTACTTTAACCGAAAATTTGACAATCGTTTGATTGAATGCAAATTTTTGACTAAACAAAACTTACAAATCGTTTTAATATTTAGTTCAGTAATCATGAAAATAAACTTTAATCTCATTTATAGTATTGAATAACAGTATTTGCTTTAATAATCTCATATCAATATAATTTATGGCTCTCTTTCATAATCTTTCTTAACATAACAATACTTGTCATAACTTATATGTTGAACACTTTTATCTATAACCTAAGGTTTGTTATAAAAACAAACAATGTATTTCATTATACAGTTAAGAGCACTGTTTTCTTTCAAAATTCCATATCTTTGTATACTTTGTATACAAATCTTTGAGCAAAACGTGTGAACTTGTAATTACATTCAATCACTCTTCAAATAAGTTTTATTATTTCAATGCAAAAGAAGTTTGAAATTGAATGACATTGAAATAAATATTGATATTTCAAATCTTTCTCTCTCACTCTCTCTCTCTCCCTTTCTTTCTTTCTCACTCTGAGGTGAGGGTCATTCGGTACGAAACAATTGTTATATATTTTTTGAAAATATAATTAAAATCAAATAAGAAAAATAAAGAGCAATTAAAGTTTAACAATCTAAAGGTTGCTTGTACTGCATTAGCATATCTTGTATTAATGCATATTACATGTTCTGTATTATTTAATATATGCCTAACTTTGTATAAGTTATAAATTAAAACTGAGTTATTCTGAATATTTACTTGAGTTGTCTTTAAAAAGAAATATTATTAAAGGATATTTTACAGTACAAATCCAATATTAGATTTCTGACTATATATTAATATAAGGAATAATATAATACCCTGTGATCAAAAAGTTTGATGAGGAAATTTTTGTGATGCATTGTATGATTTATAATTACTATATAAATGATAAAATATACAAAAGATTTTACTAAATCTTTTGATCAGATAATTCACACAATAATGTAAAGTTATATAAACATTGTTCACCAAAATTTTCAAAGACAATCATTTGTTTTCGCTTAATTTTAGACTATGTTTTATATTATGTATAAATATATTAAAACTAATACTGTATAAAAATATTTATACGAATCACTTTTTAATGATAAAATATAATAAACTACAGTACTATTAATAATTAAATAAATATATTGACTGTTTGACGAATAGAACTCAACACCTATGAGTATTGAAACAAATGTGCTAATAGTTCAGCTACCTTGGGCTCAATATTGAAATTACTTGTGTTTCACTGGACTGATACTAAAGTCACAACTGGACTGATATAAAATTTTAAGAGAGAAAAGTTCTGTAGAGATGAAATTTTAATTTTTGTGAACTTATGATACAGAAAATTATCAACTTTTTAAAATTAAATATATTTATTAAACTTTTTAAGAAATTTCGGTTAAAGTTTACAGATGTGTAAATTCAAATGAAAGTGAATCTAAACAGTTGTTTGACTATTAATATTAAATATTCAGAAAGTTTTAAACCTTTAATAAATAAGTTTAAGCGAATGCTTGCATACAATAAAAGAATTAGAAGTCATACATCGGTTGTCACCTAATTTGTCACAACAAACAGACCATTAACTAAATAAAAACGACTAAAATTGTCTGAATTTTTAGACGAAACGAATTTAGCACTATTTATAGCGGGAAGCAATAACTCTAAAATTTAATTATTGACAATTTTAATGGTTTGTGCAAATTCAGTAAATAGATTTTAGCACACTAACAAATATTCTATGGCCTACTGTACACAAATTTGAAATTTGTATAAACTTATGCGAAAGCTGTGTAAGTATAATGTGCTTTAATATGAGGATATCTTTAAATTAAGTAATTTGAAAATAAAATTTTGAAATTAAATTAAATTAAAATTAAGTTAAATATAGTTCAGTAAATTCTATACACCATATAATGAGTTACTTTATATATATCCTACAGTAAAATATTACTTTATTTTATTAAATAAATACTCAACTATTTATACAGAGTATGTTATTTCAGGATTTTCCTATGAAAAGACCTCAACGAATGCAAACACAACTCTTAATTATAGCTTTTGGTTATGTCTTATTTATTGTTATAACTTCTTTAAATGGTTTTAAAAGAGGGAAACAGCAAATCATATCAAACGGTAATTTTTGTTCTAAATATTACATAATCGCAAACATTTTTCAGTCAATTCTTACTGTTTTATTGAGAAAATTTTAAACATTTGGTGTTCATATGGGAAAACTTTACATTATAGTGTCGTTTTAGTAGATAAGTCAAGTGCCTCTTTATGTCTAAGTAGTTACGAGTTGACAATATTTCACAATTGCCTTTAATACTATGTATGATATATTTGTTTAAATGGTTTTCCTCACAATATTACGTCTCATTTTGTCAACTTTATAGTCATTTACATTAATATTGATTAACAAATCTAAAATCTAGACAACAGATATAAAATTTACTTAAAAACTGCAAAATTATTTTTAGTTATGTAACAAATTATGCATTTTGTTTGTCTCCGAAAAAGCTATTAACTTCTTAACAGATTAGGCAAATCTGGCTGTTTGTGAAACATGTGACAAAAAGCTAAACCTTAGAGAGGGTTTAGAGAGTGTGTTAGTAGAAAAGTGCATTAAGAGTGGGGAACAAACAGTGATTTCTGGTGGAAGTGTATGAGAACATGTTGATGAAAGTGGAGAACTTTTTAAGAGCAGTTTGTGCGGCACAAGAAAACATTTTTGCAAAGAAGCGTAAAACGCGTCGCAGGCCTTCAAAACAAAGATGAAGATAAACGCATAGACCGGAGGTTTAGATAATTGAGTTTTAGTATAAATTTTTCGCTTTTGAAAAATATGTGTCTCTTTAGCAGAAAAGAAACCCCAGGTTTGTGTCAAATAGTTGGAGTGTTGGCTATAAATTTTTTTTCACTGTTCAACTATTTATTTGACAATTACTCTAATTTTATTGCTTTTTATGTTTTATATGCTCTTTATCTCAGTTCACATAAAATCCAATTCGATATTTAAAACTCTTATTTATTGAACAAAATTCAATATCTCTACGAAATGATCGCTTAAAAGCAATTCTCTTCTCAGACATGTTTTTCAAATGATAAGAAAACAAAAATAAAATTAAGGTTGAATTGTGTGATGAGTTTTATGATGATTGAGTAATTTTTTTCTCGGGATTTCCTAATTAAAAACGCATCGAATTTATTGTCATTAAAAATATTTTTATGAATAATAAAAATTTCTGAGAAATTCAAAATTTAATGAATAAAATTATTTATTAGTTTTATCGCAATCTTTTAAAAAATTCATAATTAAATTCAATAAATGTTTCTATCATTACATAAGTCAACAAAATTTTTGATTTTTATATTCAAAAACTATAATTAGATATTTAAAGATTTATGCCTTAAATATAAGTTTGAGTTAATTGCAGTCAATTGCTGTCCCAAATAGAGTCAATAAATATAATTTAATGCGATATTATCTGAAAAGCAAACGATTTCCATAATTAAAATATTAAAATCATAAATATATGCGGTTTTGCGGTAAATCATAGTTCAAACAAAACTATATATTATTTAGAATTTAATTAAGTTTTTGTTAGTTTTAATTTATTTTATAACTTGTAATTCAATACAAGACATTAATTGAAAATTCAGAGACTATTTAAAGTCTAAAACCTCGTTAAATACTGTTCCGCCAGTGCTTTATGTGACAAGTCTTAAGAAAATAGGGAACTCTGTTGACAATAAATCTGAGAAAAACAGACAATTTTTCAATAGTAATGTCCGAAAGTTGTCTTAATTCTTGTTAATAGAATTGACTCCAAAACTGCATTCTTAGAAGTTAGTAATAGTGTGACAATAGTAACCCAACCCTGTGATTGATGAGCTCAATAACGCGCATATTCTCCTTAAAAGTCAGTGAAGAATTCATCGAAGAGATGCCTCCCATCTCTCAGTGATGATCCTAATTATCGCTTCCCTTCTGGTATTGCATTCCCTGTATTTTTAAAACCAAACCATAATTTAATTGAAGGCCAATAACAGCAGATATATAGAAACCCAAATAAAAAATATTAATTTGAATTTTAATTTCGCATTTCGTTCTAACTCTGTGTGTCTTTGACTCTCTTTGTTTTCATTCAATTAGTTATAAAACAATCTTCAATTGTGTTCAAAAAACCTTATTTTCCCTTCGCCTCAATTTTGATTGATCACTGGTTTACGTGTGTTTTAGGGCAAAAATATTTGGTACACAATCACAACTAATTTATTACAGTTCACTTTTCTCCTTATTTTCGAGAAAAAGTTAGTTAACATTCATAGAAAACATATTTTTTATAAAATTCAAATTACATTAAATCCTATTCTGAAATAAATTCAAATTTTTCCAAATTCAACATTAATTCTAAGAGACGTCAAATTCTGGTTATATCAAGAGTTTTGTAACTTAACTCTGATTAGAAAACATAATAATTTAAGATAAAGTCTGACAGTGTGTCCACCAATGGGTGTGCTTTTTGAATACTACTATTATTTATAATTAAAGATTACATGTTTTGTGTCGATTCAATCAGTAAGAAAAAAAATTAAGTGAAAAACTAAACTTAATTGAAATCTAAAATGCAGTCAAAGAGCAAAAAAATTGCTCAAAAATTAATTTATAAATAAAAAGCAGCAAAAAATTGTTGATATACTCCTTTTGACAAATGAAATATTAATACGAGTTAATAATCCTCTTTTAGAAAAATCATTTCATGCACTTTGGATTAAATTAAAAGTAAAATCCATTAAAACATAATTCATTTTGCAGTAGTAGTCGGAATAAAAATAGTTTAAGACTCGAAAAGCATATTCACACGAATTAAAATATAAGTAAACGTCAGTTTGAATATTCAATATTTCATAAATCATTTACAACTTCAGGGAATTATATAATTAATCTCTTATAAAATATTATTTCA
The DNA here is from genome assembly GCA_034699405.1 of Hermanniella punctulata. Taxonomy (NCBI): domain Eukaryota; kingdom Metazoa; phylum Arthropoda; class Arachnida; order Sarcoptiformes; family Hermanniellidae; genus Hermanniella; species Hermanniella punctulata. The sequence goes on along the minus strand of JAQGCF010000197.1, from coordinate 2,742 downwards.
AACTTCATATTTAAAAATAATACCCCAACACATGCTATGGAAGAGAATGATATGGCATAAAAAATATGCTAAATTTTAAAATGTAATTAATCACAAAAAAGTTTCAAATCTTTACGTCAGTCAAATGTTAACAACGCAGGCAATTATGAAATAAAGTCTAAGTAAGACCTTATTCGATATATCGTTCACTAATTCTTCATATTAATCAACTTTTTTTACTGAATGCCATTTATTCAAAAAACTACTGTTTTTTATACTTCCAACAACTTATTCAATGGAATTTTAATGACCTTTTTATCAATACGTAAAATACTTTACAATAATTGCGAGAATGAGATCTAATTTTACACAATTTAAATGTCATTAAAAAATTAGTTTCCGTTTCATATTATTAATTATTATCTCTAATACTTAATTGTGAGCACATCTTAAATGTGAGATTAGAATCATTGAGAATATGAAACGAAATAGTTTTGAAACTTTTTTTTAAGGAAAACATTTTAAGGTTTCTAGTATTGAAGCCCTAGTTATGGACACGTGTGCGTGTCTTCACATCATTTTTCAAATGAATAGCAAATTTTAAAGAGTAGCCAAAAGAAGATTAGACAATGAGTTTAAAAAAATATACGGTTGTTGGCGATTGTCATTAATTTTGTTAGGGTATAAAATTAAGGGAACGTAAACTTAGAGCAAACCACAGATTCTAATGATATTCTTTGAAATAATTGTTTTTAACTTTTTTATATTATATAAAAACTTAATATTCTGTGCAAACATTTTAACAATAGAAATACTCTGGTATACAAACAATGGGTTCTGGAGAAAAAATAACACAAACAACAGAAAGAGATGTTTAAGAATACAGTCAATTGAGTGATATCTGTATATCAATAGACGAGTAAATATGTGCTTCACTGGAATAAAACAATTTCTTGAAATAAATTTTGTAATTAAAAATCTTAAGTGAAAACAAATAATTAAAATGAAAGACATTTTAAAATTTTTGTTGAATTGATAACTAAATTAATGAACAAAAACACGAATAGACTGTACTGTATATACATAATAGAAAGTGAGATCTGTTTGAGCCCTATTCTAAAGAGATCTTATAATCAGCATCTCTTGAGCCACGAATTGATTTATGAATGAGATTATATTTGTGTCACTTGGATTACATCTATTGACTCAAAAGCAATGTTTGAGCGAAGATCTGAAGAGCTTCTGGCTATTTATGGTGTTCACACTCTATCAAATATAATGCGTTTCCCCATTTGCCTCACTCTGGACTGTCATTTGTTTTTTGCCGTTCACTTATTCTTATGAAAATCACGCAAATGACTACACATTAGCCACAAGAATGTCTTCATAATAGAGCCTATTTTATCACCTGTACGTCTAGACAAAGTCATCGATAGCTCTCACTTGTTATCAATTCCCATAATAAACAGATAAGAGAAATGTTTAATGTATTGGAATTTAAGCAGAATATACACAGAATATACACAATTATCTGATTATTTGATTTATATTCCACTCTAACTCAAAAATCTTAAACTTTACTCTCATACTGAGGCACACCATAATTATACTATACTTTTCCATTAAATGAGAAAAATTTTTAATTTGTGAACAAAAATATTGTTCTAATTTATTAACGGAAACATTATTTTTTACTATCTTAACACAGAAGCCCAAGAATTTTAAGCACATAATAGTCGAATGTTATGGTAGTTAAAAAGAATCCGCGAATCCAATTATCAATTATATCACCTCTTTTATCAACAAACTTATTCTTAGCATAAAATGCCTAAAATGGCATTTTATAGGTCTAATAATTCAGAGATAATTACATTAATTAATATTTCGCGCTTTAGTTTCTTAAGTAATTATTTGCTTAACTCATGCAATGTTTCAATAAAGTCAAAACTTTTTCACAACTTTAGTCATTGAAGGGTCAGTTCCTATGGCTGCTTAAAAGTGTGATCATATCATGAATACATTGTAGCCTAAAATGATGAGACTTTTCGTTTGACTATAATTAAGTCATTAGCGATAAGAAGGCATAGTTTTAGATTGGGTTACAGTGTTCTCTAATGAACGTATTTTTTTAATTATTTGAATAGAATTTTTATCACTAAAATCAATTGTTTTCAACAGGAAATCAGAATTAGATACCATTACTCATTTAAACTACTTTTAACACTTAATTTTACGCTCGACTTAATTGTTTGCAAACATTTGAATAATTTTGTCATTAGTTTAATAATTAAATATATGCAAACATTAACATTAAAAGAGGAGTCTAGACTCAGACAACTGTATGATAATATTGTTATAAAATTTTTAAACTAAACAATTTCACTTTCAATATAACTTATTTTTCTCAATAACTCATTTGAATAACAAAATATTTAATTAAATTTATTTTTGCTTAAAATTTTTAGTTTTGTTTCCAACGCTCAAAGTTTATAAAATATATTTGAAAAATATTTTGAAACGAATGAACGAATGATTTTAATCAAGTCTAAGGTATGACTGAAAAATTTAATTATTATTATCGAAATGTTAATCAAAATTTATTTTTTTAATTTACAAAATAAGTGAATTAATGTTAATAAAAACTCATTTAAGTTTGGAAATTAGTTTTAAATTATTAGATATTTCTGAAAAATCAATTTTTTTGTATTGGATTTTCAATTTCATGATTGTGTCCTTAGGGTATATTGTGCTCTGTATACTCCT
>JAQGCF010000196.1:0-12253 GCA_034699405.1 Hermanniella punctulata | reverse complement strand
TAATATTAAATCTAATATCAAAAGCATTATGTGTTAACTTAATATAACGAATTTGTAAAAATATTGTAAATTATAAAATAATTTTAATTTTGTTTTAATATTAAAATTCATTTATATAATATTTGCAATTTTGCGTAATTTAACCTATAACCTAACACAAATGCAATTTAAGAGTCCAAAAAGCTGGAAATTCTCGGCCATAATAATAAGATATCGTCAGTAGATTAGATCTAGACGTAGAGATGAAAGCATTCCTCAATGAAGAAATTAAATGTAGAAGTTATTCAATTTTATGGGATATAATTACGTCTTTTAGATACGCGCGCCCGCTAGTTAACAATAAATATGAAAAACTTATATAAGTTTAAATAATTTTTATGAAATACGAGATAACAATATAAAACATTAAAACCGTTGAATTAAATAAATATTTTTTAAACATAAATACAGTATATAATTATGGAATCCATTATTTCTTGTCTTTGTTATCCATTTATATGTTGTTGTGGTTGTATTGGGTTTAAAAAGAAAAATAAAAATGAGACAAAAAAAGACAAATCAAAATCTAAATCACCAAAAATGAGACAACAACTGAAACCACGAGAAATACAGAACATTAGACCTAAAGCAGAATCAAAGTCCTTAACACAAAAACCAGTGCAAGACTCGGGTGGAGAGGCATTATCTGAACACATAGGCATCAAAGATGTAAGTAAGCCATCGAAGACAACAGAAACAGAATGGGAAAGACTTATAAGCAAAGAAAGTTTGACTCCGAGTAAGATCGAAGACAATAAAGTGAGCAAAGAGTTCAAAATACCCCAACATTACAACACGATTGAGGATTGTCTACATGACCAGGGAGTAGAGATTAAGGAAAGGATAGAAAGGGGACAGTTTGGCATAGTTTACAAAGCGGTTAATCTCAATAACAACGAGACAATTGCCTGTAAAATAGTAAATTTGGGCCCTTTTATAAGTAGAGACACTTTAGAAAATCTTAAGAACGAGTTATATGTTTTGGTTAAAGCGAAAAGACATGAAAATATTGTACAGATATTAAAGCACTTTATAATAAACACAACTCGTATTAACTTAAATAACAACTTCTGTTATATATTTATGGAGTTCGCAAACGGAGGAACTCTTTTCCACAAAGTGTTTCCTAAAGATGAAAACGTGAACCCATTGACAGAAAGTGCAGCGAAATATTATTTCACTCAAATAGTAATTGGTTTACATTTTTTGCACTCGCAGTTAATCGCACACAAAGACCTAAAGTTAGAGAATATCTTAATTTTCATTAAAGCGGATAAAAAAGAAATCATTAAAATAACAGATTTTGGTATAAGTCGTATAAGTTATAGCGAGAAAACGGGGGTAATTAAGACAAAAGAGGTGGGGGGTACCCTTGGTTATATGTCACCACAGATTTTGAGGAATCTTCTCGACGAGGGCGACATAGAGTGTAAAAAAGAAAATTATAACCCATTTATTGCCGATTACTGGGCATTAGGTGTTTGTCTCTTTGTTATGCTTTGCGCGAGTTATCCCTTCACTTGTATAGGCGATGAACCGCTAAAAGATATGTATACAAACCAATGGCATAAAAACTATACGATTCCCTCTAATGTTAAGAGAAATTTGTCCAATGATTGCATCGGTATTATAGAGGATATGTTTGAACCGAAGTCAGATAAGAGAATAACTATTGATAGTATTGTTCGTCACCCTTGGCTTAGATATACCGACTGTGCGAAAGCGGTGGCAATGAATTTTCGAATGTTAAAGCATTAAAAGTTAAATATAAAACATTAAAACAATTTTTAATTAAAGTTATATTTTATTTGATATAATGTTTACAATAAATATAATGCAATGAAATAAATAAATAATTAATTAATAATAAATTAAATGTTGTATTAATTTATAAAATAAATCAAATTTGAATGTTTAGAGACTATAATAACAATTATCTTAAAATTCGGTACACTTTTGAAACTAAATTTTTGCATATGATGTACTTCTTGGGGGGGGAGTATGGGGGTAATGATGTTACTAACTTTTTTCAATTAAAATAATTAATTTTCGTTATTTTTACTTTTATTGAATAAAAAGTTTTATGTATTTAACACTTCTAACACTTGTGATAGCATTCACTTAAAGTGATTGAGAATTGCCATTAATTTTAATGGACTCCAATTGTTGGCACAGTTTTTTATACTCCTTATCACTTAAAGTCAAAATTTTGAGAGAATTCGGTTGAATATCGAGTGTTTCCAAGTGTTTAATTCTCTCAACAATAGTATCGACGCTATGGAACAGTATTTTTGGTGTATCCACGATATGGTAAGTCGTGAAACCGTAGTCTAACAGAAATTTTAACACTTGAAACAACTTTTTGGCACTAATGGTGACAATACGTGGATATCGTGTCGTCATTGAGTGAATCACATTTCGGTCACATTTCAATTGCTTTGCCATATATGCAATGCTATCGCTATGATCTTTGAGTACTCTCTTGTTCTCTATATGCCTCCTAAGACTAACATTGAAGGGCTCTTCGGGTGACCTCAACATCCATGTCTTCACCGGCATATTGTGTTCTTTGCATTTATTTATTCTGGTTTTCATGAGTTCTGTGTTATGTGTGAAGACTCGAATGTCACTCAAAATAGTATTGGAGTCAATGCCTGCCATTGATATTAAGTTCATTATGTTTTCAAGTTTTTCAAACGTGTAGTGAAATAAAAACGTATTGTCGTTAACCAAATCACAGAATTCTTTGTCGATTATATTGAGTTTCGAAGTAAACAAAACTAACTTTTTGTTGAATTCATTGAAAATATTATTTGTATTCAATTTATTTGTTTTGATTTTTTTGCCGATTGTTTCAAATGATTTCAATGGAAGTAAAAGTAAAACAAAATAATCTTTCGTTAAATCATTTTTACCAAATATTTTCATTCTTTCGATTATAAAATCTTGTGGTAAGTATAGAATCCACGGACAGCTCAAGAAGTGGTCCAATTCAAGGCCAAAAAGAGGAGATAATCGCATAATTCGTTTTTCGATTTGATCGGAAGTGGTTTCGAGTAATATCGGGTAGTTTTTGACCAAATTGTTTGCAACACTTTTACTAATATTCAATAATAGCTGTAATTCATTACTCATTATGTCTTTCTCTGAATTAAATTTGAAATCATCGATAGTATTGAAGTAATGAAGTGAAGACATCTTATGTCCACAATTTTGATTCGATATTTTCGAGAGTTTGTATTTCGACATCAAATAATCGATTTCGTGTGTATTTGTCGAATGAACCCAACATTTGCTTAAAATGTAATAAATTTTAGGCAAAACCAAACATCGATTTAATGAATATTTTGACAAAACTCGACTCAAAATCATTTCTATAATTCAATGTTTTTATATTTTTATATATCAATTGAGTTAAACAATAATATTTTTATCTCTAATATAAAGTAATATCAATTCTTAAGATATTACAACTTGTAATTTACAAGTTATCAAAAATTTGTTAAATATTGTCTTTACTGTAAATAACTTTAAATATCAATACAATGTTTAGAGAGTGTTGAAATCACTTTAAAATTCATACAATATTTTATTTCGGTTAAATATTCCTACAATTACTACCCCTTCCAATTCATGGTAATTTTTATAACCTGATAATATACACTATTAAAACAAGCTGTATATTACAATTATCCCGCTTAGTAAGAATCACGCTTATAGTGTACACCTAATGCCGAAATAAGATGTTATTTATAATAGAGATAGACTGTACTCTAATTGATTGAAAACAGAGCAAAATATGCATCACTTTATGAGAGGGAAAGTAATACAAAAATGTATTGAAATTTCTCGACGAATGAAAATACGACACGATTTGTATGAGCTTTAAAAGTATATATTATTGTTTAAAACCTTAGAATTAAAGACCGGTATTTAGTTTATAATTCGGTACAAATTAATCAATTTATTTATCATTAATTTCGTTATTATTTTAAATTTATTTTATTTTATTAAAACATGTATTCATTAAAAGGTATTAAAATATAATATGAGTTAAAATAAGCCAAAAATCACTAATTTGTAAAACTTTTGTTTCAATTCAAAGGTTTTGTGAATGTGTTGTCATTTGTTTTAATATTATTAATCAATTCTTGTCATTCGTTATACGACAAGAACTCAGATGTGATTGAATTGAATCCAAATAACTTCGAGAGTCGAGTCATTGACTCCAACGATGTATGGATTGTGGAGTTCTTCGCCCCGTGGTGTGGACACTGTAAAGCTCTTGTAAGCGAGTACTCGAAAGTGGCCACAGCTCTCAAGGGTGTGGTCAAAGTGGGTGCTGTGGACGCCGACGCCCACAACAGTCTGGGTTCGAGATTTGGAGTCAAAGGTTTTCCAACGATTAAAATATTTGGTGCAAACAAACGAACACCAATTGACTACAGCGGACAAAGAAATGCCAACGGAATCATTGACGCGGCGTTCAGAGAGTTGAGGCGTATTGTCGACAGTAGAGCTGGCGGTTCGTCCGGAGGGTCTGGTAGTGGTTCCGGTTCGGGAAGTGGCAAAAAAACTGGTGATAAGAGGGATGTCATTGAGTTAACTGACTCTAACTTCAAAGAGAAAGTATTGGACAGCGAAGACTTGTGGTTAGTAGAGTTCTTTGCCCCCTGGTGCGGACATTGCAAGAACTTGGAACCCGTTTGGGCTGAAGCCGCCACTGAGCTCAAGGGCAAAGTCAAGTTGGGGGCTTTGGACGCAACACAACATACCATAACTGCCGGCAAATACAATATTAAAGGCTTTCCAACGATTAAAATGTTTTCAATGGGTAAGAAAGACGGGTCCGCAGAAGACTACGACGGCGGCCGAACCAAAGCCGATATTGTCAGTTGGGCTGTCGATAAGCTGTCAGAAAGTGCTCCCCCGCCTGAGATCATAGAACTAACAAATGAGGACACGTTTAAGAAAACGTGTGAAAACTCTCAGTTGTGTATAATTAGTGTTTTGCCGAATATTCTCGACTGTCAGTCAAAGTGTAGGAATGAATACATCGATATTCTCAATAAAATTGGAGAAAAATTTAAGAAAAACAAATGGGGGTATCTGTGGGTGGAGGCTATGGCTCAACCAGAACTGGAAGATTCTCTTGAAATCGGAGGTTTTGGATACCCAGCGATGGCTGTTCTCAATGTTCGAAAAATGAAGTACTCATTACTTCGCGGGTCTTTCAGCTACGATGGGGTCAATAGTTTTCTCAGAGACTTAATGTACGGCAGAGGTTCCAGTTCTCCACTCAGAGGCGCAAAACTTCCAAACATTCTAAAGACAGAGCCGTGGGATGGAAAAGATGGAGAGGTATTCATACACTAAAACTTATGTTAGGTTCCCTCTAATAATCTCTTCTTTTACTCATTAGATGCCAGTCATTGATGACGATATACCCGATGTCGATAGCGGACACTCAGAACTATAAATACCGGTAGAAAAACCAAACTATACTTCAATTTCAAACAATTTGTGATCTTTTCTTCCTTTTTGTTAATATAATATCTTTAAATATCTATAGAAGTACTGACTCTTCATATAAACTAAAATACAAATAAACTTTTTGTATAACAAAACTTTAAGCCATAAGTATTTCATTAATCATTTAAATTAAGAATTCATTATAACATTTGAAACAATTTTTATCAAATTATTAAATAAATAACTTTTGACCAAAAAGTGTTGAAATTCTTAAATAATAACAAATAATACATTAATTCAATTATTTTTATTGAAAATTCAAACAATCAAAACATTTATTTTCCTTTCTTTGCTTTAATTTTTTTCAAATAAAACTCCAATTCTTTTCCCTCTAAGACATAGCCATCAGCTCTACCGACTTGTCCGGGACGTGAGGACAGACACGCTATTAAACAAAGCAATGGATTAGTTATAAAACGATAACAAAATTAATTAAAAATGTGATTAAATTAGTGTCAGAGTAACTATGAGTAATTCATCGCACATGTAGTGCATCCAAGAGAGAGTTCGTCATCATTTAAAGCAGACTATAGTATGAAATGAATGCAAAGCAGTTAATAACATACCGAGAACTCTACCAGTCATGAACTGTTCCTCCAGTGCTTGTTCTACTTTCGCTACTTTTTGTCTTAACTTATATTTCTTTTCACATCTTTTACTCCTCTTTTTGTTGAGTACCTCTTCTTCTGTTTCTGTCTATCAAAACAAGAAAAAAAAACAATTCATTAATATTTAAACAATTGATTAAAAAACGCATCGAATTAAGTGATAATCAGTAAAGTGTTGGACATCAAACAGAATCAGCCGAAAGATGGTATAAGATATTCATCACATTTAACACAAACAACTAATAAATCAATAAATGTAATACCAGTTTCATTCCCTTCTTTCTGCCCAACGGTAATGAGTAATGGTTTTCGTACCACAACCTGAAAGGCGTGGCGTCGATCAGAACAATGCAGTTCTTCACCAAAGTCTTGGTTCTGACCAATTCGTTATTACTTGCATTGTATACCACATCAACAATACGTGTCTTACGAGTGGTATCTATTGGGACAACAAATTTATATTTAAATACAAATTAAACCAATTATTGTACTCTAAATAAAGAGGTATTAAGAGGTGATATCAGATCGCTGTGGGATTACTGTCTAATCAAATCATTCATTTGAAGCAATTCTATGGTTTCATCATTTTATACATTAAAACAAATACAAAGACATCAATACTTACGTTCTGAAGACCACGAGAAGTTGCCGTGATCTAGACGTAACCCACGGAACTTACGGTTACCACCGCGTGTGCGCACCAAATGCACGCGTTTGGGACCAATCTATCAATTCATTAAAATCATTATTAGAGTTTGTATTAAAACGTGTCCACTGAGTGGTAGGAAGTATAGGCTTCAGAACGGCGAGCGTTTTTCATCAATCTTTTACAGATGACACGCATGAATGACATCATGTGGTAAGTGGTAGTAGTGCACCAGAGGTAGTGCTACTTAGCTCTCATTTAACTCTATTATTAAGAAATGAGTCCTACCTTTGTGTTAGCCGCGGGTCGTCCCAACTCGAACTTCCTCTTCTTCCTGAGAGGCTTTCGTTTACCTCCAGTTTTCCTCCTCTTATGCCAGTGATCGCGAGAAATACCTGTTTTTCACATATTTCCGTTAAATACATAATTAATAAATAAGAAACAGATTGTAAAACAAGAGTAGGTCTAAACTGGTCTATTGGTTGCATTGCAAACACGTTGCAAACAATGGCTGACTATTCCCTATCCATTGACTTTTCAATACATTTAATATAATTATTGTTTTAAATATTAATTAAATCAAAAACAATTCAAAGTATTTAAACTAAAACTCAATTAAATTTATTAAAAATATATTTAATTAATTGCTTGAAATCAAATCTAAATTAAAATAAGTCTAACAAAAACAGATCACGTCTTACCCATTGGTATAGTTTGCCGGAAAAGGACACTAAAATGTGATTCAACTATGAATTAAATGCATACATAAGTAGAGACATCTGAAGGTTTGAATAAGTTTTTTAATATAATTAATATATTGATCACAAATAACGTAACAAAAATCGAATGATTTAATTAAGAAAACGTATGTTTTGATAGAATAATACAGAGTTGTAATTGATTTTCATCTAAAAAATAACTCAAATTTTAGTTTTTATAATTTAAGCGCTTTTTAATATTAAACCAATTTTTGAATATTTATTTAATAGAAATTTATTTTAATTTGTAATTTAATAAAAAGAAAAAATAACAAAATTATGATTGAAAACAATATTTAGTAAATACTGTGCGAAATGACAGCTAAAGAGAAGTCTTGTGCGGCAATTGTTGGCCATTTTGGTGTGGATTCAATCAAAATAATTGGCGAATCTTTAGGAATATCCAATGTTTCGGACGACGCGTCGCGACTGTTGGCCGAAGACGTGACTTATCGAGTGAAGTGCATTCTTCAGGACTCACTTAAGTTTTCAATGCATTCAAAGCGAAGAAAAGTTACCACAAATGATGTCGACAATGTCCTCAAGAATAAGAATATCGAACCATTGTTTGGCTTTTGTAATACAGAACACATTCCCTTTCGGTTCGCGTCCGGCGGCGGAAGAGAACTGTTTTTTAATGAAGAAAAAGAAATAGATTTGGGAGAAGTGATGACCTCAACAGCTATACCCAAATTACCACAAGAAGTGGCTCTTAAAGTGCATTGGCTTAGCATTGATGGCATTCAGCCGTCAATTCCCGAAAATCCTCCGCCGCTGTCGAGAGACCAACAAAGAGTGGAAAGCGTTGATCCGGCGGTAGCGCTGAAAAACCAGTCGGAACTCAAACCAAACCAACAAAAAGTTCAGCAAAAGAAACAAAAACAGATCGAAATGGTTAGAGTGAAACAGTTCGCCACTCATGAGTTGAGTGTTGAACAACAACTCTATTACAAAGAGATCACCGAAGCCTGTGTTGGATCAGATGAGGGAAGACGTTCTGAAGCGTTGCAAAGCTTGACTTACGACCCGGGGCTGCACCAAATGCTCCCCCGTTTGTGTACTTTTATCTCAGAAGGAGTTAAAGTAAATGTGGTTCAAAACAATTTAGCACTTCTTATATACCTTATGCGAATGGTTAAGGCATTACTCGATAACCACAATCTATATCTCGAAAAATATTTACACGAATTAATTCCTACTGTTATGACGTGTATTGTCTCCAAACAACTCTGTATGAGACCCGATGTCGACAATCACTGGGCTCTAAGAGATTTCGCGTCACGTCTTTTGTCACAGATTTGCAAAAACTTCAACACAACGACTAATAACGTTCAGACGAGAGTTACCCAACTATTAAGTCAATCGCTCGATAAGGAAAGGCTTCCAATGGCCTCATATTATGGCGCACTTTCAGGCCTTTGCGAATTGGGTCCTGAAGTTCAGCGAACTTTTCTGTTAAAGCGTTTAAAAGCCATCGGCGAACGTATTCGCGTTTACTTCGAGAACACAAGTCTCCCCAGTGCTGACAAGTCAGCCGCTGAACACATCAAACAATTGCTTATTCGTGTATTGCCCACAACTCTTAAGGTTTTTTATGTTTTCATTTCTAACATTTCCTTTAATCGATGTTTAACCCCAACAGACTTCTCGTTCTGCACCCGATTTGATCGATGACTACAGAACTGAATTCGGATATTTAGGTCCAGCACTGCATTCAGGTATGAATGAGTTAATGACAAAAATGACATTTTGTTGATAACAATTGCATTACAGCTGTAGTTCGTTCGCGTACGGCTACGACACCACTGACTCAACAAATTACGCCTCAAATAGGAAGTGCTATCACATATCAGTCTCCATCCAACAGTCCCAACACCCGACCCATTACCATACCTTCAAGTAATAATAATAGAATACAACTTCAGCCCCAAATGTCCGCACCAACGATCAGACGACAGGTGCCAACCATTCTCAGCACTCCCAGTAATCACTCCAAAATTGTTATCGTTCCCCCATCTTCTGCCAGACCTGGAGTGTCTACACCAACACATACCGGAGGCTTCGTTAGAATAGGTGCTCCTTCTGTGGGTACTCCACAGCGGTATGTAATGTTAAATGCAAACAATCCTATTGTACAACAATCACAAAATCAATCGCAACCATAACTAAGACATTAAATAAAATATCATTTATTTTTGAATTTATAAAATTATAAAAAAAATAAATTTATTGTAAAAATATCGAAGTTTTCATTCATTTCACATAAAATATAGTAATTTATAATCACTTAAACATAATTATTAAAAGTTTTGTATATTTCTTAACAATTTTCTAACACGTGATAAATATCATCGAGTGATTGACCAAAAGCTTCAATGAATTGCTGTCCATTTCTATGAGGAGTATAAGAGGAAACAATTAGTCCCAACTCGTTATTAACATAACCGTAGGCACAGCCAAACCCATCAGAAACTACAGGTCCGAACGCTCCCCCTTGAAATGCCTCCCCATATAATGTAGACGTAGAGAGTATGTAATGGTTTGCTTCGGTATAACTTTTATCCAAATAGAGTTCGGGGATCTGTTTTCCTGACTGTTCAGCCAAATACTTCATCACAAAGAGGTGTCTATCGAATCCCTGACCCATTGCCGCCTCTTTACTCAATTGGAAATGTCTTTTAGAGCTTTCGTCCAAAAGTTTTCTCAACTCCGGAGAACTCAGTTTTGGTTGTCTTAAAAAAGCAATCGAAGCCTTTTTAGTGGCATTAGTGGCCGACCTCACAGTTTCGGTTCTCCCGTGTTTGAAGGCTGAGGTCGAACACGACTCATAAGTGGCAGCAAATGAGTTGTAGATCCGATAGTAAGCCATTTGAAAGCCTAACTGAAACATCGAGTCAGGGCTTAATTTTTTGCTTTTGAAGTACTCCCTATTCATCTTATTGTATAAAATATAATTCATTCGAAGGTTTTCTGTAGTTTTATTGTAATTATTTTTCGCTGTTTTTATTGTATTTTTGATTTCGTCATTCAATTTAAAACTTAATTTTTTTACTTCTTTCGAAACGTCAATATTTTTACTCAAAGGACTCAAAGGATTAATAATAGGTCTTTGAGTGGTATCGCTGTATATCTCATTAAAAAATCTGAGTACAGCCACTCCATCGCCCCAACTGTGCTCGAAGTTAATAGCCGAGTGACCGTCTTTGGTAATTATCACAGAAAATGATTTATCAAACCATCGATTGACATAAGACTTATTAATATCATTTCCGTGAAGGAAATTATGCGCGGCGTCGATGTGGGCGTCGGGTGCGTGCGTTGTGTCGTCCAAACATACCACAAACTGTGCCGAATCTATCAAATTCAAGTTCTCTTTGTTGTTAGGGTCGCAACTAATCAACTGTTCCCTCGCTTTTGCCCAAACGTCTCGATTTTCAGTTGTCATTACAGCAATTGATTCTTCTTTTGTATCGTTTTTCGAATCAATTATATACTTAATACACGTCAGTATATCTGATGCGTCTCTTAAGTTGCCGTTTGAGTCGAGAACATTGAAGACATAAAAGTGTCCACTTTTGATGACTACAATGTGTTTCGATTCTGGGAATCGAATCAATTCATCGAAACTCGGTTTTGGTATTCGAGTCGAAGCAAACAATGACTCGAATTGAGACGTATCTAAAGGGAATGCTTTGAAAGCAAAGGAGACATAAGTAGAGATGGCATTTGGGGTTAATTTGATTACATTTCTATATAAGTTGGTATCGCTTTTCAATGGATTCAAGTGAAACACTTCTGGTTCCAGAAGTTGTTCATTATATGAACGCCTGAAACGCATTGCACTCAATATTATGTTTGAAGTTCTCAACAATTGGTTATTGTATTCAAGGTTTGGGTCGTCTTTCCACGCGAGGAATGGATTGTAATTCAATGGTAGGGGAACTCTAGACTTAAGGTAGTATTCAAACCATGGCTTTGATATATAACTCGTGTTTTTGTTTTGTTTATTGTTTTGAATGAGTAGTGAATGTAATGCCATTCCGTCTCCACTTTCAAACTTTTTGACAATATTTTCAGTTCTATTAAACTGTTGTTCACTTGAAATGATTGGTTTCAGTGCTTCTAAATATCGGTCACATGTTTTGCTCAACTCTGGAACCGGTAGTCGAGGCAATGATGCCTGAAATTTATGGGTTGGAATAGAGCTCCTCTGCAGATATTGATAGCTCTGGTCAGATGAGGAATGTCTGCACACAATCACTCCATTCAGTGATGTTTTTGTTTGCAATAAAAATGTGTTTTTCGTTATTAACAAACATTTGTTTGAAAACAACTGAAATGTATTGAAAAGTGAATAAAATGTTTAATAAATATAACAAATGATTAAAAATATTACCATTTCTTCAAAATCGGTATTTAGTCTAAGATTTGACTGACTTTTAATTTGGCAAATAGTTTAAGACAGTGATGGCAAATAGGGGACTAATAGTTATTAGATATTTTATACGTACTTTATATCTCTAAAATAACCTAAAATTTAGTACATCTGTACTATTAAGAGATTCACAAAATAAGTCATAATTAAAAGTGAAATTTGTTTACAAAAGTACAGTACTTTACATTTTTATTTTGAACTTTACGCTATACTGTACTATCAATGTTAACAAAAG